>OZ018319.1:1576200-1684717 GCA_963969495.1 Ceratothoa steindachneri
CTGTTTGAAATCGCCCATAACGATGCACACTCTGCCTTGAACCAGCTCACCCAGCAGCTGGTACAGTTCCCTGTCCTTCTCAACAGGTTGGGAAGGGGGTCTGAGAGAGAAGGAGAGAGAGAGAAGAAGAGAGAGAGAAGGAGAGAGAGAGAAGGAGAGAGAGAGAAGGAGAGAGAGAAGGAGAGAGAGAGAAGGAGAGAGAGAGAAGGAGAGAGAGAGAAGGAGAGAGAGAGAAGGAGAGAGAGAGAAGGAGAGAGAGAGAAGGAAAGAGAGAGAAGGAGAGAGAGAGAAGGAGAGAGAGAAGGAGAGAGAGAGAAGGAGAGAGAGAGAAGGAGAGAGAGAGAAGGAGAGAGAGAGAAGGAGAGAGAGAGAAGGAGAGAGAGAGAAGGAGAGAGAGAGAGAGAGAGAGAGAAGGAGAAGGAGAGAGAGAAGGAGAGAGAGAGAGAGAGAGAGAGAGAGAGAGAGAGAGAGAGAGAGAGAGAGAGAGAGAGAGAGAGAGAGAGAGTAACAACAAGGAGTAACAACAAGGAAAGAAGGTTTACTAGGAGACCTTACGGTCCATTCAAAGAGGGTACCATTGGACTTGCAATCGAGCGGGCACAAGGCTGCTCAATTGTTTTGCGTCCCTAAACGGCCACTTTTCAAGACTTTGTCTAGTCTTGCCTTAAACTGGTCAACAGATTCACTGTTGACAACTTCCACTGGAAGTGCGTTCCACTTACCGCAGATACTGTAGGTGAAAAAATTTCCACACAGATTGCGGTTGTAACGCTTCAGTTCAAGTTTGAAGCCGTGATTGCGCGTTCCGTTCTCACTCAGTGTGAAAATATCCCGGTAGTCAACATTGTCGAACCCTCGAAGTATTTTGAAAACTTCGATGAGCTGACCACGCAGTCTACTGGTTTCCAGCGAGAACAGATCTAATTCCCTTAGTCTATCCTCATAACTTTTATGTCGGATAGAGGGAATCAGCTTGGTTGCCCTGGCTTGTACGCGTTCCAATCTCGCGATGTCCTTTCGCAATGAAGGACTCCAAAATTGTACGGCATACTCCAGGTGCGGTCGGACAAGTGAGTTGTACAGGCACAGTACAATCTCCTGGTTCCGATAACCAAACTGGCGCTTAATATAGCCTAGCATCCTTTGGGCCTTTTTCTCCTGCTCAATGCACTGTTTCGAGAACTTGAGGTCACTAGTGATTGTTACACCCAAGTCCTTCTCAGTGTCACTCGATTCAAGAGCACTGCCCTTAAGGATATACTGAGATTGGGGGTTTCTGTGGCCGATATGCATCACTTTGCATTGCCCACGTTAAAAGGCATTTGCCACGTGTCCGACCACTCCCCAATCTTCCTAAGATCTTCCTGCAGGCGGGCAGTATTTCCATCCTTTGCAACGTTCATACCAAGCTTGGTATCGTCGGCAAATTTGGAAATAGTAGTGGTCCCAGGACAGAACCTTGAGGCACCCCGCTAGTAACGGGGCACCCACTCAGAAGACTGTCCATTCACCACCACTCGTTGCCGTCTGCCACTTAGCTAGTTCTCGATCCAGCCGGCTACCTTTCCATCTATGCCTAGCGCTCGCACTTTCCGGAGAAGGCGGCGGTGTGGTACCTTATCAAAGGCTTTCTGAAAGTCTAGGTAGACCACATCCACCGCCTTGTCCCGATCGTGCTCACTGAAAGCGAAGTGGAAGAATTCTACAAGGTTCGTCAGGCATGACCGTTGCCTTCGGAAGCCGTGCTGGGAACTCCTCAGTAGCAGGTTTGACTCTAAATACGACGTCACTTTGTCCACCATGATGCTTTCCATGAGTTTACCGACTATCGAAGTCAGACTGATAGGTCGGTAGTTCGACGGTTGGTTACGGTCTCCTTTCTTGAAGATAGGAGTCACCTCCGCCTCACGACAGTCTGTAGGAACGCATTTGGTCCGGATTGACATGTTAAAGATAGCGCACAGATGTCGTGATACTTCATCGCACACTTCTTTTTAACACTTTAGGTAGAAACCCGTCCGGTCCAGGGGACTTATTCGTCTTTAGGTCAGCGATCTTTTTCTTTATTTCTCCTTCGGTGAAGTCCATTGCCTCCAGCTTTTCCCCCGAGTAGGAATCCGTGGGCTGGGGAATGGGACCACACTCTTCAGTAAACACTGAAGAGAAGTAGTCGTTGAGGAGGTTAGCATTTTCTACATCTGAATGCTTTAATGTCCCCTCCTCGTTCCTCAAAGGGCCAATCGTTCGACGGATTGGTTTACGGCTGTTCACATATCCAAAAAACTCCTTGGGATTCTCTTTACAGAGTCTCGCCACTCGGAGTTTCTCAGACCGCTTAGCCGCCCTTATGCTGGACTTCACTCTCCTGGCTAGCCTCCGGTATTCGTCAAAGTCACCCGAGATCTTCGATTGACGGTACACATTTCTCTTCTCCCTAAGCAGTTGACCGATTTCTCGATTAAACCACTTAGGTTGAACAGAAGACAGACGGGGGCATTTCAGAGGGATGAAACGCGATTGAAGACTCATGAATGTGGTTTTGAAACTATTCCAACGAGTCTTCAACGGCATCGCACACTTCTAGCCTCACGTCAGTCAGTCCAGCTCGAAGGCTTGCAAAGTCTGCTCTTCTCATGTCAAGTTTCTTTAATTGAATGGCAACAGACCTTACACCTTCGGGATCTTGACGCTAAATCTAACTAGCTGGTGATCACTGCCACCGAGCTCTTCGCCTACAGAGATATTCTCAATGATATCATCCTCAGAGGTGAAGTCCAAGCCGAGGATATTGTCTCCTCTCGTCGGTTCTCTGACCCATTGAGTGAGGAACTCGTTGTTGGCGAACTCCAGGAGTAGCGCGCTCTCGCCACAGGCTGCTCTGGTTTCCCAGTCAACTTGGCTGTTGAAATCGCCCATAACGATGCACACTCTGCCTTGAACCAGCTCACCCAGCAGCTGGTACAGTTACCTGTCCTTCTCAACAGGTTGGGAAGGGGGTCTGTAAAGCAGCAGGGTCCTGTATTTGGCAGGACCGATCTCTAGGTCAAAGCCTAGGAGCTCGTGGTCGGATATAACGTTGGAGTTCGTAGATTTGATTGTATCCTTGACATACAACATTACACCGCCACCCTCTCTGTCTGGCCTATCTTTGTGGAAGAGTTGGTAGCCAGGAACCGTGAATTCGCCTTCAAAGTCTCGGTTTGACGTTTTTATCCACGATTCTGTTATGGCTACCATTTCGGGTTCTTCCGTCGCTACGAGGCCACGGAGCTCAGGAAACTTGTTCCTGATGGACCTCGCATTGAACAGAAGAACTTTCAGGGAGTCCCCTAATGTAGGACTTCCTATACTCTTCCGTTTCCCGGCTTCTTGTTTGTCGTGGTGGCACCCTTTTTGACAACCTCCGAGAAGGTTGTTTGGGGAGTGACTCGGGCGTACTGGCGTACGTCCGCCTTCCCAATGGGCCGGACACTCCTTTGGGTGCGCTCCACGACATCCTGGATGAGGTTGGCTAGGAACGCCTTGCCCTTAAAGGAGAGGTGCACCCCGTCCCTTTGGTAGAGGTCTTTTCTACCATAGAACACGGCGTACGGGTCCACAAAAAAGACACCCTCAGCCGTACAGAGGTCTGCAAGGCGCCTGTTTAGCGACATGTTCCTCAAGTGGGCAGTCCGGCTTGGACCCCACCTCGGGAGCATCCCCACCACGACGCGTCTGCGGGTTTTCAGTCCAGAGTCGTCGACAGCGCCCATAACTGTCCTCATAATTTCACCTGTAGGGCCTACCCTACCTCCTCTGAGGTAGAGGTCATTGCCACTTACCATAAGGGCAACGACTGAAGTCTCTGAAATCTGAGACTTCTCGGCCTCAGCTCTTACCTGCTTATTCCCACAACCTGGGATGCAGCTCACCTTAACGCTTGTGCGAAGGCGGGCCGCTAGCAGGGGCTTCAGACCCCGTGCTTGAGAATCACCAATAAGGGTGACTCTTGCACATTTGACTGCGGACGACTTAGTCTTTCCTTTCGGAGGCGACTTGCCACTTTCCTCTTGTATCTCTAATTTTTTTTTCTTCTTCTTCTTATTCTTCCTCTTATTCATCTTCTTGACTTCCTTTGCTATCTCTTCGTTTGTTTCCCGTTTCTCTTCTTCTGCTTCTACTTTCTCTTCTTCTGTTTCCAGTTTCTTTTCTTCTCTTTCTACTTTCTCTTCTTCTCCTTTTACTTTCTCTTCTTCTCTTTCTACTTTCTCTTCTTCTATTTCTACTTTCTCTTCTTTCTTCTTTCTTTTCTTCTTTTTGGCTCGTTGAGGAAGCCCTTCAGCAAGAGAAATCGGCTGTTGGACGTCCGGAGCCTTCTCGCCTGAGCATCTGCATCTCTCTGTTTTTAAGAGTTGAACTTCCCTTTTAAGGAGGGAGTTCTCCTCGCTCAGTTGAGCGATGCTCTCGCCCAGGTGCTTCTCGAGTTTGCAGAAGTCACAGACACTGACGCCATCTGTGAGTTCCTTGCAACTCCTTCCCCCGAAGTCTTCACTCCATCTATAGACTTTGCATATTTTGCAGGTTAGCTTTCGAAACGGAGGACCATTCTTCTTCGCCATGTTACAAAAATCTCGGACCATACGCAGAGAGAGAGAGGAAAAAAAGAGAGAGAGAGAGAGAGAGAGAGAGAGAGAGAGAGAGAGAGAGAAAGAGAGAGAGAGAGAGAGAGAGAGAGTTACAAGAAGTTACAAGGAAAGAAGGTACCCTAGGAGACCTTACGGTCCATTCAAAGAGGGTACCTTTATGGGAGAGAGAGAGAGGGAGAGGGAGAGGGAGAGGGGGAGGGAGAGAGAGAGAGGGAGAGGGAGAGAGAGAGAGGGAGAGGGAGAGGGGGAGGGAGAGAGAGAGAGAGAGAGAGAGAGAGAGAGAGAGTAACAACACCAAGGAAAGAAGGTACCCTAGGAGACCTTACGGTCCATTCAAAGAGGGTACCTTTGGACTAGCAATCGAGCGGGCACGAGGCTTCTCAATTGTTTTGCGTCCCTAAACGGCCACTTTTCAAGACCTTGTCTAGTCTTGACTTGAACTGGTCAACAGATTCACTGTTGACAACTTCCACTGGAAGTGCGTTCCACTTACCGCAGATACTGTAGGTGAAAAAAATTCCACACAGATTGCGGTTGTAACGCTTCAGTTCAAGTTTGAAGCCGTGATTGCGCGTTCCGTTCTCACTCAGTGTGAAAATATCCCGGTAGTCAACATTGTCGAACCCTCGAAGTATTTTGAAAACTTCGATGAGCTGACCACGCAGTCTACTGGTTTCCAGCGAGAACAGATCTAATTCCCTTAGTCTATCCTCATAACTTTTATGTCGGATAGAGGGAATCAGCTTGGTTGCCCTGGCTTGTACGCGTTCCAATCTCGCGATGTCCTTTCGCAATGAAGGACTCCAAAATTGTACGGCATACTCCAGGTGCGGTCGGACAAGTGAGTTGTACAGGCACAGTACAATCTCCTGGTTCCGATAACCAAACTGGCGCTTAATATAGCCTAGCATCCTTTGGGCCTTTTTCTCCTGCTCAATGCACTGTTTCGAGAACTTGAGGTCACTAGTGATTGTTACACCCAAGTCCTTCTCAGTGTCACTCGATTCAAGAGCAGTGCCCTTAAGGATATACTGAAATTGGGGGTTTCTGTGGCCGATATGCATCACTTTGCATTTGCCCACGTTAAAAGGCATTTGCCACGTGTCCGACCACTCCCCAATCTTCCCAAGATCTTCCTGCAGGTGGGCAGTATTTCCATCCTTTGCAACGTTCATACCAAGTTTGGTATCGTCGGCAAATTTGGAAATCTTCGCAACCATGTCACCGTCCATGTCGTTGACGTAGATGATGAATAGTAGTGGTCCCAGGACAGAACCTTGAGGCACCCCGCTAGTAACGGGCACCCACTCAGAAGACTGTCCATTCACCACCACTCGTTGCCGTCTGCCACTTAGCTAGTTCTCGATCCAGCCGGCTACCTTTCCATCTATGCCTAGCGCTCACACTTTCCGGAGAAGGCGGCCGTGTGGTACCTTATCAAAGGCTTTCTGAAAGTCTAGGTAGACCACATCCACCGCCTTGTCCCGATCGTGCTCACTGAAAACGAAGTGGAAGAATTCTACAAGGTTCGTCAGGTATGACCGTTGCCTTCGGAAGCCGTGCTGGGAACTCCTCAGTTTCAGGTTTGACTCTAAATACGACGTCACTTTGTCCACCATGATGCTTTCCATGAGTTTACTTACTATCGAAGTCAGACTGATAGGTCGGTAGTTCGACGGTTGGTTACGGTCTCCTTTCTTGAAGATAGGAGTCACCTCCGCCTCACGCCAGTCTCTAGGAACGCATTTGGTCTGGATTGACATGTTAAAGATAGCGCACAGATGTCGTGATACTTCATCGCACACTTCCTTCAACACTTTAGGTAGAAACCCGTCCGGTCCAGGGGACTTATTCGTCTTTAGGTCAGCGATCTTTTTCTTTATTTCTCCTTCGGTGAAGTCCATTGCCTCCAGCTTTTCCCCCGAGTAGGAATCCGTGGGCTGGGGAATGGGACCACACTCTTCAGTAAACACTGAAGAGAAGTAGTCGTTGAGTAGGTTAGCATTTTCTGCATCTGAATGCTTTAATGTCCCCTCCTCATTCCTCAAAGGGCCAATCGTTCGACGGATTGGTTTACGGCTGTTCACATATCCAAAATCTCCTTGGGATTCTCTTAACAGAGTCTCGCCACTAGGAGTTCCTCAGACCGCTTAGCCGCCCTTATGCTGGACTTCACTCTCCTGGCTAGCCTCCCGGTATTCGTCAAATTCACCCGAGATCTTCGATTGCCGGTACACATTTCTCTTCTCCCTATCAGTTGCCCGATTTCTCGATTAAACCACTTTGGATTGAACAGAAGACCGACGGGGGCATTTCAGAGGGATAAAAACGCGATTGAAGACTCATGAATGTGGTTTTGAAACTGTTCCAAGAGTCTTCAACAGCATCGCACTCTTCTAGCCTCGCGTCAGTCAGTCCCGCGCGTAGACCTGCAAAGTCTGCTCTTCTTAATCCAGTTTCCTTGATTTACTAATTGCAGGTTCTGCCTTGGGGACTTTGACTATGGAGAGAGGGAGAGAGGGAGAGAGGGAGAGAAAGGGAGAGAGGGAGAGAGAGGGAGAGAGAGGGAGAGAGAGGGAGAGAGAGGGAGATAGAGGGAGAGAGAGGGAGAGAGAGGGAGAAAGGGGGGAGAGAGGGGGGGAGAGAGAGAGAGAGAGAGAGAGAGAGAGAGAGAGAGAGAGAGAGAGAGAGAGAGAGAGAGAGGGGGGAAGAGGGAGGGGGAGGGCGGAGGGGGGAGAGGGGAGAGGGGGAGAGGGAGAGGGAGAGAGAGCGGGCACAAGGCGGCTTAATTGTTTTGCGTCCCAAAACGGCCACTTTTCAAGACCTTGTCTAGTCTTGAATTGAACTGGTCAACAGATTCACTGTTGACAACTTCCACTAGAAGTTCGTTCCACTTACCGCAAATACTGTAGGTGAAAAAATTTCCACACAGATTGCGGTTGTAACGCTTCAGTTCAAGTTTGAAGCCGTGATTGCGCGTTCTGTTCTCACTCAGTGTGAAAATATCCCGGTAGTTAACATTGCCGAACCCTCGAAGTATTTTGAAAACTTCGATGAGCTGACCACGCAGTCTACGGGTTTCCAGCGAGAACAGATCTAATTCCCTTAGTCTATCCTCATAACTTTTATGTCGGATATAGGGAATTAGCTTGGTTGCCCTGGCTTGTACGCGTTCCAATCTCGCGATGTCCTTTCGCAATGAAGGACTCCAAAATTGTACGGCATACTACAGGTGCGGTCGGACAAGTGAGTTGTACAGGCACAGTACAATCTTCTGGTTCCGATAACCAAACTCGCGCTTAATATAGCCTAGCATCCTTTGGGCCTTTTTCTCCGCCTCATTCCACTGTTCGAGAACTTGAGGTCACTAGTGATTGTTACACCCAAGTCCTTCTCAGTGTCACTCGATTCAAGAGCAGTGCCCTTAAGGATATACTGAGATTGGGGGTTTCTGTGGCCGATATGCATCACTTTGCATTTGCCTACGTTATTAGACATTTGCCACGTGTCCGACCACTCCCCAATCTTCCCAAGATCTTCCTGCAGGCGGGCAGTATTTCCATCCTTTGCAACGTTCATACCAAGCTTGGTATCGTCGGCAAATTTGGAAATCTTCGCAACCATGTCACCGTCCATGTCGTTGACGTAGATGATGAATAGTAGTGGTCCCAGGACAGAACCTTGAGGCACCCCGCTAGTAACGGGCACCGACTCAGAAGACTATCCATTCACCACCACCCGTTGCCGTCTGCCACTTAGCTAGTTCTCGATCCAGCCGGCTACCTTTCCGTCTATGCCAAGCGCTCGCACTTTCCGGAGAAGGCGGCCGTGTGGTACCTTATCAAAGGCTTTCTGAAAGTCTAGGTAGACCACATCCACCGCCTTGTCCCGATCGTGCTCACTGAAAACGATGTGGAAGAATTCTACAAGGTTCGTCAGGCATGACCGTTGCCTTCGGAAGCCGTGCTGGGAACTCCTCAGTAGCAGGTTTGACTCTAAATACGACGTCACTTTGTCCACCATGATGCTTTCCATGAGTTTACCGACTATCGAAGTCAGACTGATAGGTCGGTAGTTCGACGGTTGGTTACGGTCTCCTTTCTTGAAGATAGGAGTCACCTCCGCCTCACGCCAGTCTCTAGGAACGCATCCGGTCCGGATTGACATGTTAAAGATAGCGCACAGATGTCGTGATACTTTATCGCACACTTCCTTCAACACTTTAGGTAGAAACCCGTCCGGTCCAGGGGACTTATTCGTCTTTAGGTCAGCGATCTTTTTCTTTATTTCTCCTTCGGTGAAGTCCATTGCCTCCAGCTTTTCCCCCGAGTAGGAATCCGTGGGCTGGGGAATGGGACCACACTCTTCAGTAAACACTGAAGAGAAGTAGTCGTTGAGTAGGTTAGCATTTTCTGCATCTGAATGCTTTAATGTCCCCTCCTCATTCCTCAAAGGGCCAATCGTTCGACGGATTGGTTTACGGCTGTTCACATATCCAAAAAACTCCTTGGGATTCTCTTTACAGAGTCTCGCCACTCGGAGTTACTCAGACCGCTTAGCCACCCTTATAATGGACTTCACTCTCCTGGCTAGCCTCCAGTATTCGTCAAAGTCACCCGAGATCTTCGATTGCCGGTACACATTTCTCTTCTCCCTAAGCAGTTGCCCGATTTCTCGATTAAACCACTTTGGTTGAACAGAGGACCGACGGGGGCATTTCAGAGGGATAGAACGCGATTGAAGACCCATGAATGTGGTTTTGAAACTGTTCCAAGAGTCTTCAACAGCATCGCACTCTTCTAGCCTCGCATCAGTCAGTCCCGCGCGTAGACCTGCAAAGTCTGCTCTACTCAAATCGGGTTTCCTTGATTTACTAGTTGCAGGCTCTGCCTTGGGGACTTTGACTACAAATCTAATTAGTCGGTGGTCACTGCTACCGAGCTCTTCGCCAACAGAGAGGTCCTCAACGATGTCATCCTCAGAGGTGAAAACCAAGTCGAGGATATTGTCTCCTCTCGTTGGCTCTCTCACCCACTGAGTGAGGAATTCATTGTTCGTGAACTCCAGGAGTAGTGCGTTCTCGCCACAGGGTTCTCTGGTTTCCCAGTCAACTTGTGTGTTGAAATCACCCATGACGATACACACTCTGTCTTCGACAAGTTCTCCTAGTAGCTGGTACAGATCTCTGTCCTTTTCAACGAGTTGGGCAGGAGGTCTATAAAGCACCAGGGTTCTGTATTTGGCAGGACCTATCTCTAGGTCAACACCTAGTAGTTCATGGTCGGATATGATATTGCAATCCGTCGAGTTGAGAGTATCCTTGACATACAACATCACACCGCCATCCTCTCTGTCTGGCCTATCTTTCTAGAAGAGCTGGTAACCGGGAATCGTAAATTCACCTTCAAAATCTCGGCTTGAGGTTTTTATCCACGACTCCGTTATGGCCACCATCTCCGGTTCTTCTGTTGCTACGAGGCCACGAAGTTCTAGAAACTTGTTTCTGATAGACCTCGCATTAAACAGAAGAACTTTTAGGGAGTCCTCGACTGTAGGACTCCCTACGGTCTTCCGTTTCCCGCTTTCTTTCTCTGTGGTGGGATCACTCCACTCTTTGTGACTTCAGAAAAGGTCGTTCCTGGAGTAACACGGGTGTACTGGCGTACGTCCTCCTTTACTCGGGGTCTGACACTTCTTTGGGTCCGCTCCACAACATCCTGGATCATGTTTGCGAGTGCAGCTTTCCCTTTAAAGGAAAGATGCACTCCGTCCCTTTTGTACAGGTCATTTCTCCCGTAAAAGGTGTGGTAGGGGTCTACAAAAAAGACTCCTTCCGCCGTACAAAGATCTCCCAGGCGTTGGTTTATGGAGACGTTCCTCGCGTGAGCATTGCGGGATGGACCTCGTCTTGGGAGTATCCCGACCACGACACGTCTGCGGGTTTTTAGCCCACAGTCGTCAACTCCTCCCATAACCGTGGTTAGGATCTTCCCGCTGGCGCCTACATTGCCTCCTCGTAGGTAGAGATCGTTGCCACTTGCCATGAGGGCAACTACTGAGTTCTCAGAGATGTGAGATTTCTCAGCCTCCACCCTTATTTCTCCGTTCCCCTTTCCTGGAAGGCAGCTTACCTTCACACTGGTGCGAAGGCGGGCCGCTAGCAAGGGTTGTAGATCCCGCGCTTGGGAGTCACCGATCACGATGACCCTCGCGCATTTGAGTTCAGAGGACAGAGGCTTCCCTTTCAGTATGGGCTCTTTCGATTCCTCTTTCTTCCCCACTTTTTGGGGTTTTTTCTTCTTTTTCTTCTTCGTTTTTTCTTCCGTTTCTACTTTCTCTTCTGTTTTTCCTTTCTTACTCTTCCTTTTCTTCTTTTTGACGCCCTGAGTAACCCCAGCAGCTGCTGGCTCTGGGACGTCGGATGGTTGGCCTATCTCTATCGACGCGGTGCATGAGGGCCCAACAGAGGAGCCATCCGCGTCGTTGGGAGTTTCTTGTTGCTGTTGCTGTCCATTGGTGGCTTTAATCTCTGAAATGATGGCTTCGAGATGACGGATTTGAGTCACATGCTCAGACTCGAGGATTTTCACCTTTTCTTCCAGCCGTCGTGTTTTTTTCTCAGAAGATTTAAAAAGTTCCTTAAGCTCCTGAAGTTCTGCCCTAAGGACGCAGTCCGTGCAGATACTTCCAGGGTGGCATTTTGAGAAACACCCCTCCGAAAAATCTACGCACCACTTGTCCTTTTGGCATGTCGAGCAGGTATACTTTAACGCACCAGGTCCTTTCTTTCCAGTCATGCTGAACACTTTATAACTCTGAATACTTTGTGACCACTCAATAAAAAAGAAAGGGGGTGGTGAGTTCGCCCCGCGTGAGTCGCTCCCGCCTATCGATCAGAGAGGTTTCGGATCTTTCAGAAAGCACGCTCCTTGTGCTGCTGTTCGTCCGAAAGAGTCGTCAAACCTCGGCGTGCCGTGGCTCCCAACCAAGCAGCACTGACGGTCCCCGAAGGGGCCATCGATTTCTCACCAGGTGAACAACGGAGCACACCCCGTACTAAACTCCTACTAGGTTCCTTCACGACGGCCAAGATCTCGGAGCAGCGATCAGTGGATATCCCGCCACACCAAGAGACTCGACCCAAGGCTTTTTATTGGCCTGGCAACTAACATGGGAACAAAGGGCCGTCACCACGGACCAATGCTACCAGAGGCACCCGTCAACGGTCACTGGGAACGGTCAATAATTATGCGCCAGGAAAGGGGTTACCGGGGCACTACCCTCATCCCATTCATCGTGCCCCAACGCCTAAGACCCCTCAAGTCCTAGTCTCTCGCAACCAGAGAGAGAGAGAGACAGCTACAAGGAAAATAATCGCCGCGCCCCCTGCGGGTTATATATATATATATATATATATATATATATATATATATATATATATATATATATATACACCCCCTCCCTCTCTGGGATCTTTTCTTCAGGGGTTGTTCACAGAGAGGCCCTGGCCTTCTCGTGGCGAGGGGGGTCAGCCCTGGCCCCCCTAGGGGACCCATGGTGCTGCCAACAAGACTTTTAACATACGCCTCTTTCTTTCCTCTTCTATTACGCTCTTCCACTGCCCTTTATTTCCCCCTCTTCCTTCACCTATCTAATGGTCCTTATTGATACCCGATCTCTGTCATTTAATGGATTGATTCCGAATTGTTCTTTCATTAAGGTGAAAGAGGCTGGGCATCTCCACCGCCTTCGTCTACCGCATGCTCAAGGAGAAACTCATCGTTGGCCCCTTTTCTCCGTGCGTAAGGGAACTCGGGCAGCCTCTTAGGTTTCAAAAGATGGTGTGGTGGATCCGTATCTATTCTCCAAGAGGACATACCGGACGTAACTGATTGTATAGTTGCAGTAGTGCCGGGCCCTTGTAGTCATCCATGGTGGGGAGCCCCGAGGAAGAATGCGAAGTGTTTTTCTTTTTGCAATGGCTAGCCATAAACCAAAACCCCCCCCTGCTCGTAGGGTTCTCATGACAAACGTTCCTTAGCTCCCCTTTCAGCCTTCCCTTGCTCGTTGGACCCCTATTCCAACGAAGTAGACCCAGATCTTGATTATCCTTGCTTTCTTCTCATGAATTCATCATCTGACATCCCACTTGCAAAAGTCGATGTGTTTGACGTCAATAAATCTTTCGAGTCCCGCTGTGGTGAACCCCGCCAGATGTGGTGAAGAGGAAGTGGTAATGTCGAGTCGAGGTGTCATCCCACTCTCAACACAATCTTGTGCGAAACTATCTTTGATAGTTGAAATTCCAATAACCGTCTCGCCCCATCTGCGTCTGAATTTCGTCAAAGATGTCGTCCGTTCAAACGAACTAAAGGAATACGACCCCACCCGCCTTCAGAGTAAGCTCAGTACCCAACGTGTCACACACGTACACAGGGTAACTAAAACATTAGGCTCCACTAAAGTCCCAACCGCCACACTGATTTTAACATTTTAACGACAAGAACTGCCGCAGTATATTGAAGCTGGCTACCTTCGTGTCCCGGTAAGTCCCTACATCGAACTACTCAGGCGCTGCTCCAATTGCAATCAATTTGGACATGTTGGCCGAGCCTATCGGCACCCTCGCTCCTGCATGAATTGTAGCTCTGACTACCATGACCCCAAATGCACCAAAACGCCCCGCTGTGCCAACTGCGGAGGTACCCACAGTGCTGCGTCGAAACTCTGCTCTATATTTTTAAATGAAATGGAAGTTCTCGCTTTGCGCGACTCCCTACGTCTAGATATGAGAGGCCCGCCAGCGTGCCCGAGCACAAACCTCGCCACTCGGCCGGCTCTTCTCTGACGTTTTACGTGATGCTGGACGAAACCGACCATCATGCGCGAGTTCCAACCAGCCTGAAGCACTTCACCCTAGATCTACTCGCAGCGTCGAAAACATTCAGAATATGCAGTCGAAGCATCGCTCTCACACTGAGATAACCAATGTAGCCCCCATCTCTCCATCAGCTCTAGCTGGGAGAGACGCTCAGGGTGAGATGCTTGGAGACATCAGACGCTATTTGAAAGAATCCTCAACATCGACCAGTGAAAGTTCATTCACCCGGCCACGAGACCCAAAGCCCAGTGGTAAATGAAAGGATTCCCCACCTGGGTCATCGACCACCAATAAGCGGGCAGCCTCTGGAGCTGTCTCGGCCAAACCTCGAGAATCTCCAATGGACTCCTCCCCTATCGTTGAACATTCTCTGCCCTTAAGTTCGTCTCGCCCTTCACAGGACGTAGGCCCCATCCTGATCCAAACGATGGCAGAAATACACCCAGCCCCACACACCTCGCTCATATCACCTGTTTGTTCCGCTCACCCTTCAACCCAAGATCCGATGGAAGCAGTTGATACTCCAACATCAACTGCGGCGGTTGGACTAACTCCTCAGACACCGAAAATACTCTCGACCAATGAATCCGGATCTACCGGCCGAAAATCCATTCTTGATCTTCCTTTTCCGCCAGGTTGCGAGCCCGAATTACAATCAAGGGCCTCGGTCGGTTCTCCAAAACCCACGAAAAAACCCTCAGTTACTGCTCCATCTAGGATCTCTCCTCCCACAAAAGCAGGCTCCTAAAAATCAGCTCTTCGTCTCCCAAGCTCCTTGGGACGAACCTCAAATACAATATCGTCCTCAAAAGAGAAAAAGATATCCACAGTGGTATCTAATCGTCACACATAATATCTTCTATTTTACAACGGAATTGTCAAGGAGTTCTTCCAAAGTGGGAACTACTCAAAATTATTTTGACGACTATCCACCCTGCTGTTATTTGTCTCCAGGAGAATTAACTAAATATACGGCCCTTTCCGCCGGTACCCAGTTTTCTCACTTTCAACTCTATTGCTCATGCTGGAAGCCCCTCTCATGGAGGGGTGTCTTACATGGTGTCTTCATCCTACCATGTTTCTCTCATCTCCCTACATACTACCCTCCAAGCTGTTGATGTGAGGGTTTTTCTTACTAAGCTTTTTATCGTTTGCTCTATTTACCTACCCCCTTGTTTATCATTGTCAAGATCCGACCTTTTAAAACTTATAGACCAGTTGCCCTCCCCATTCTTATTACTAGGAGATTTTAACGCCCGTCCCCTAAACTGGGGTGACAAAACTCGAAATGCCAAAGGCAGTGTTTTAGAGTCACTTTTATTATCTGACCTTATTTGTGTTTTAAATACTGGCGATTTTACCTCTTATCATGTCCAGACGGACTCTTTTAGCTGTCTGTTTGTTCCCCTGATTGCGTCACGGAATTTCGATGGTCAATTCTTGACGATCTCCATGGGAGTGACCACTTCCCTATTGTCTTGTCAGCCCTTGAAGTTAGCCTTCATACAACCATGCCCCTTAAGTGGGACTTAGGTCATGCAGAATGGGAAGGTTTCCAAGAGGCGTCCTTCACAAATGCATCTTTGGGGACCTTCAATGGAGTAGACGCGGCAGTAGAATACTTTACATCGACTATCTACAATGCAGCAACACAGACCATCCCACGGAGGCGACCTGTCACAGGCCGCTCAACCGTGCCCTGGTGGACCTCGACGTGTGCAACAGCTATCAAAAATTACAAGTTAGCCCATGCCCGATTCCGAAAGAACCCAACTTTGTGCAACAAAGTCGACCGAAACCGAGCTCGTGCGCTTCGCCAAAGAACCCTTCGTCAAGCTCGCCGAAATTCATGGCGCATCGATTTCCTCTATGACACCTACTGCTAAAATCTGGAAGAGGATTAATAAGATCAGGGGCCGTTACGCTAATCATCATACCCCCACACTCAACTTAGACGGTTCCTTGGAGAATGACGGCCTGGCTGTCAGCAATGCTTTTGCTGACCATTTCCGCGCCGTCATCAGTGTCAGCCGTTACGATAAGGCTTTTCAATCCTACAAATTAAAGGAAGAATCTCATTCTCTCAACCCTACAACAAAATCTAACCTTCCGTATAACGCTCTATTCAGCATCTATGAGCTGCAAAGCGCTTTGTCCCTTTGAAGATCTACTTCCCCTTGCCTTGATGAGATCCATTTTGACATGATTCGGCCCCTACATCCACACTCTACTCTTTTCCTGCTTGATTTAAAATTGAGTAGAAGAAGAAGAAGAAGTACAGAACTACAGAACTACAGAACTACAGAATCTAGGACCAGCAAAGACCCTAAGGTCCGCTCGAGGCTAGTCCGCTACACTAAATCAAAAACTACGATACACCCTTATCTACGAGTGTATCTCTAACATGCTTTTTTTTTTTTTTTTAATACTATCTACTGTACACACTTATCTACATGTGTACATTATCGTGCAATTTTAACTAATCAAACTAGGGGTCGGGGGAGATAGAAAGTTTTTCTTCTCATCTTCCGCAGCCACTCGACTGCTAGTGGTGAAAAGCTAATTTAGGGATAGAGACTACTTATAGGATAGGTGGAAAAGAAATGGGACATCTAAGCTACACATGCAGAGAATCGCCGGCATCATTTTTAGTCATCATAATTTCATATCCTTAAACCTCCGCTCCAAACTCTCTCTCTGCAAGGACGTTTAAATTCACAGTGCTCAACTACGTTATATTTAAACTATTCAAATGCACGTCGAGACGATTTTTGAACATATTAACCGAAGTGCTATCTACTACGTGGGTGGGCAGCCGATTCCAATTTTGAGTAACTTTAAATGTAAAATAGTTTTGGGCTATACTAGTGTTAAAACGCTTGTTCACTAATTTTAACCCGTGCTGACGAGTATTTCCCCTATGATCCAGTTCGAACAGATTGCGAAAGTCCACGTTTGAGAAACCCTTTAGTATTTTAAATACTTCTATTAGCTGGCCACGTAATCTTCTGCTTTCTAGCGATGGCAAATCTAAAGCCCTGAGCCTTTCCTCGTATGATCTATTCCTCAGCTCTGGAATTAATTTCGTAGCCCTACGCTGCACTCTTTCTAATTGCGCAATATCTTTCATTAAATATGGAGCCCAAAATTGAACAGCGTATTCGAGAAGTGGCCGCACAAGGGATTTATATAAAGGTAAAATTACATCCTTAGATTTGAAGATGAAATTGCGCGCGATATAACCCAAAACGCGATTTGCTTTTTTACACGCATCCGCGCATTGCTTCGAGAATTTAAAATCGTCTGAGACTAATACTCCCAAGTCTTTTTCTAATTTAACCGCGTCGAGGACTTGGCCTTTCATGGTATATTCTACTCTTAAATTATGGCAACCCAAGTGCATTACCTTGCATTTGCTTAAATTAAATTCCATTTGCCACTTGTCCGCCCAATTGGCAATCGAGTTTAGGTCCCCCTGCAATTTATCGACATCCGATCTTACATAGGCACGATTGCCCAGCTTCGTGTCGTCCGCAAATTTCGAAATCCGACTAAGTATGCCTTTATCTAAATCGTTAATATAAATTAAAAACAATAAAGGGCCTAAAACAGAGCCCTGCGGTACCCCACTACTAACGCTGGCCCAATCTGAACATTCCCCATTTATTACTACCCGCTGCGAGCGATCTTTCAGCCAATTTCTAATCCAGTTTAAAATCTTACCAGTCACCCCAATCGCTTTAACTTTCATTAATAACCTTTGGTGGGGGACGGTGTCGAACGCCTTTTTAAAGTCTAAATATATTACGTCTACAGCTTTGCTTTCATCGTACACGCAAATCATTTTGTGGAAGAATTCGAGCAAGTTAGTCAAGCACGATCTCGCACGCCTAAATCCATGCTGGGTATCGTTAATCAGCTTATTTGCCTCGAGGTGGCTCACTATTCTATCTTTAATTACAGATTCTAAAAGCTTCCCAACTACCGAAGTTAGACTAATAGGCCGATAAAAAAATTATTTAAAATTATTTGTACAACCTTATATGGGTGAAGAGTTTTTACCCGTTATCACGGCGAATTGGGATCATCCTTCCCTTTGTCAAACCGGGCAGGGACGGGTTGGATACAGATCACTACTGCCCTATAGCTCTGACCAGCTGTTTGAGTAAGTTGATGGAAAAAATGATATTGGAGCGCCTAAACTGGTTCATAGAAGCCAATCACCTTCTCTCTCCATTTCAATGTGGCTTCCGCAAAGGTCATAGTACCCTTGACCTACTAGTACGTTTCGAGGGATCAGTCCGGAAAGATTTCTCATTAAAGCACCGTGTCCTGGCCATATTTTTTGATATTGAGAAAGCCTACGACACATGGAGATACGGCATCTTGAAGCAGTTATACGTTTGGGGGATGAGAGGCCTTTTACCTTCATTTATTCAAAGTTTTTTAGCATCTTGATCCTTCAAGGTACGTGTTGGAGACGCATACTCTGACCTGCAACCCCAAGAGGAGGGAGTTCCTCAGGGCAGTGTTTTAAGCGTCTTATGTTTTATAATTGCCATCAATGATATTATTTCGTCTCTCCCAGAAGGTGTATCGGCAACTCTGTTTGTCGATGATTTAGCACTATACTGTTCCTCACCTCGCCTTCCATCAGCAGCGCGTCGGCTACAACTGGCGGTCGATGCTGTATCCAAAAGAACACAAATTAAGGGATTCCGCTTTTCCACGACCAAAACCAAAGCAATGTATTTCCACCGAGGCAGAGGGGTTCTTGTTCCGCCATCTATCTCCCTACAAGGCGAAGATATAGAGTTTGTCTCCGAGTTTCGGTTCCTCGGCGTAACTCTCGATCCAAGGTTATCCTGGTTACCACACCCACGGACTTCGAACAGGCTGTCTGCGGGCTCTAGACATTCTGAAAGTCCTCTCACACACTTCGTGGGGCAGTGACCGACAAACATTGTGGACATTATACACAGCCCTCGTTCGATCTAAATTGGATTATGGCTGTCAAATTTACTCATCGGCTTCCCCTTCAGCCCTTAAAATGCTGAACCCCATTCGAAACATTGGAGTTCGCCTTTCTAGTGGAGCCTTCCGTACTTCTCCTGTCAACAGCCTTTACTGCGAGAGTGTGGTACTCCCTTTGCCCTACCATAGACTTTAAATCTGCATGCGATACCTCTGCCGAGTACAGCAAGCCCCTGTATCAGAGGTCTACAGATGCCTGTATGCTGCCGAATCAACGGCAGTATATGATAAGTTGCCATCTTTACACCGCCCTTTGAACCTTCGCATAGGAGATCATCTCTCTCACCTGGGTGCTCCAAGGGTCCTTACCCTTCCATCCTTACTGACCCCTAGTTGGCGGCTCCTCTCCCCACAGTATGTACCAACATGTGGAGCCTGGATAAGTCCTCCATGGACCATTGCATCATTAAGAACCTGTTCTTAGAGTATTCGATCTCTAAGTTGGACGGTGGCGTGGGCGCCGCAGCCATCTACCCAGGAGGAGAATTCCTAACTCTATCTTTGCCACCAGCAGCATCCATTTTTACCGCTGAACTTTCAGCAATCTTTTTACCCTTTAGACTCATCCAAATTTTACCTTTTAGTGATTTTGTCATTTTTTCCGACTCAAGAAGTGTCTTACAGTCAATTAGATCTGTTAATGCGTCACATCCCCTGGTCATAGAAATTTGCAACTGGCTGATCCAAAATGCATCCCGATATAGAATTATTTTTTGCTGGGTCCCTGGGCATGTAGGGGTACTGGGCAACGAGAAGGCTGATCAGCTGGCCTGCTCAGCACATTCTGTGTCCCCTGAGAACTCGGCTCTGCCTTTTAGGGACTACTTTCCTTCAATAAGTTAGTATATTTTTCAACTGTGGCAGAATGAATGGGATGACTGTTCATCATCCAAACTATACAAAATAAAAAATTCTATTCGCTCTTGGCCCTCGAGTCGTCATAGAATGCGGTCGTTGGAGGTGGCCCTTTGCCGAGTTCGCATTGGCCACACGAGACTCACTCACGGCCATCTTGTTTTGGGTGATGCCCATATCAGCCCTTGCTGTTGTTTTTGCGGTGGGGACCAATCGGTTGCCCACCTTTTATTGGATTGTAGTCATTTTACCATTCTCCGGTTGTCCTGTTTCCCGACCCTTTTAACTATTCCTCAATACACTCGTCTTCGATTCATATTGGCGGAGGAATCTTTTAACCCGTCGTTTTTTAAATTTTTGTCACAAAGTGGTCTCCTCCACCTTTTATAGATGATATTTCTCGTTTCACCCTAGCGGCCATATAGAATCCACTTGGATTGGGCAGCAACCCACCGGTAATTTATCTTATATATATATATATCTATCTATCTATCTATCTATCTATCTATCTATCTATCTATCTATCTATCTATCTATCTATCTATCTATCTATCTATCTATCTATCTATCTATATCTATCTATCTATATCTATCTATCTATATCTATCTATCTATCTATATCTATCTATCTATATCTATCTATCTATATCTATCTATATCTATCTATCTATATCTATCTATCTATATCTATCTATCTATATCTATCTATCTATATCTATCTATCTATATCTATCTATCTATATCTATCTATCTATATCTATCTATCTATATCTATCTATCTATATCTATCTATCTATATCTATCTATCTATATCTATCTATCTATATCTATCTATCTATATCTATCTATCTATATCTATCTATCTATATCTATCTATCTATATCTATCTATCTATATCTATCTATCTATATCTATCTATCTATATCTATCTATCTATATCTATCTATATCTATCTATCTATATCTATCTATCTATATCTATCTATCTATATCTATCTATCTATATCTATCTATCTATATCTATCTATCTATATCTATCTATCTATATCTATCTATCTATATCTATCTATCTATATCTATCTATCTATATCTATCTATCTATATCTATCTATCTATATCTATCTATCTATATCTATCTATCTATCTATATCTATCTATCTATATCTATCTATCTTATATCTATCTATCTATCTATATCTATCTATCTATCTCTATCTATCTCTATCTATCTCTATCTATCTCTACTATCTCTATCTATCTCTCTCTATCTCTCTCTATCTCTCTCTATCTCTCTATCTCTAGAGAGAGAGAGAGAGAGAGAGAGAGAGAGAGAGAGAGAGAGAGAGAGAGAGAGAGAGAGAGAGAGAGAGAGAGAGAGAGAGAGAGAGAGAGAGAGAGAGAGAGAGAGAGAGAGAGAGAGAGAGAGAGAGAGAGAGAGAGAGAGAGAGAGAGAGAGAGAGAAGAGAGAGAGAGAGAGAGAGAGAGAGAGAGAGAGAGGAGAGAGAGAGAGAGAGAGAGAGAGAGAGAGAGAGAGAGAGAGAGAGAGAGAGAGAGAGAGAGAGAGAGAGAGAGAGAGAGAGAGAGAGAGAGAGAGAGAGAGAGAGAGAGAGAGAGAGAGAGAGAGAGAGAGAGAGAGAGAGAGAGAGAGAGAGAGAGAGAGAGAGAGAGAGAGAGAGAGAGAGAGAGAGAGAGAGAGAGAGAGAGAGAGAGAGAGAGAGAGAGAGAGAGAGAGAGAGAGAGAGAGAAGAGAGAGAGAGAAGAGAGAGAGAGAGAGAGAGAGAGAGAGAGAGAGAGAGAGAGAGAGAGAGAGAGAGAGAGAGAGAGAGAGAGAGAGGAGAGAGAAGAGAGAGAGAGGAGAGGAGAGAGAGAGAGAGAGAGAGAGAGAGAGAGAGAGAGAGAGAGAGAGAGAGAGAGAGAGAGAGAGAGAGAGAGAGAGAGAGAGAGAGAGAGAGAGAGAGTGTGAGTGTCATTTCAATGGCCTAAAAGACCTGCCAGATAATATAAACTCAAAGTTGCATGCAAGGTTTGGAGAATAAGTTAAGGTACAAATAAAATAGTAATATTAATGGACATGATGTCCTAACTGAACTAGATATAGCCAAAGAATTATTTCCTGATGATGTAAAGCTTCCATTAGAAGCCGCTAGAAGCTTTACTAAATTAAATCTTATAAAATCATACTGTCATCAATGTCTCGAGACAGTATTAATTATCTGGTAATTTTGTCTATAGAAAATGATATTGAAAAGAATATAAATATAAAAAGTCCCATGAAAAGATATCTTGATCTAAAGACTTTGAATAATGTTTTAGGTAGGCTAATTATTTATACAGTCCAAAATCTAGGTTGAGAAAAACAATATTATTGTTCATTGTTTGTTAAAATATAACCCAGGTAATAAACTCGTTTCTATAATTCTACATTTCTAGTTTTTCCTTGTGAAAACTTTTAGGATTATATTTTAAAAGGGAACCGAACATCAGCTTGCCCAGGGCGCCAGCAACCATAGGACCGGCCTTGCTGCGTATTCTATATTAAGTCTTCCCTCGTATATAGGTAGAGAGATCTTTGCCGTATAAATTGAATATAGGACTCAAGCACCTTCCCTGCGGCAATCCTTGTTCCCTCGATAGTTTTCATGTTCTATTTCAAGGGGCGGGGGGGGGGAACCCTAGCCTACGAGCTCACTTTTCATCGTCCTCTGAGTGATATATTTGTATGCACAAATTTTCAATACTGAAATTTAAATAGTGTTTGTATGTCCAACTTCTGTGGTGGCAGTCAATAAAAATGTTGCGCATTAATTTTTTTTAGATATTAATGGATGAGTATATTGCACCTTTTAATAAATTTTAACAATATTTACATAGATATCAGAGTCAAATATTATTTATCGCCCGCTGACTTCTTGCATTAGAAATTTTCGCCCAGGGCTCAAAAATGTTTTCACACCCCTAATCTACGAGTATGTAGACGTAGCTGTCCATTACGTAGTCATGAAGTACCTGTTTAATCTTATTATTAATTTCCAATCTGAGTATTTTACATTGCAAGCCCCTTTGCCAAACCTTTTGAACGATTTTGATACGTCTCGGCACACTATGTCAATGCTTGCCTTCTCTCCTTTGGCTTTTGCTATCTTTTCTAGGATTACACTAAGTGCCATCTCCGTGCTCCGTTGTTTTTCGGAATCCAAATTATCATGTGTTTAGGCAATTATTTTCGTTTACGAATTTCAATAATATATTGGTTATATATTTTTCGTCTACGTTTCCGATGAAATCTAGCAGGGAAATCAGTCTGTAATTTTCAACCTGAGTGGGTTTCTTGTGGTGCTCGTGCTGGCACCAAATTGCAGGACTCAATAGGCCCGGCGAGCAACTCCACAAATGGACACTTGGTGGACTTATCAAATCCTAACAAATTGCCGAACATGTAAATAACAGAAATAATATGTCTAATTTGAGAATATGGAGATGAAAATATATAGGTTAATTTGTATATATTACTTTGTATAGAGATCAAGGAAATGAAAATACATATGTTAATTTGTATAAATAGAGATGAGGCAACCGGTTAGTAGAGTCGCTCACGGGAACATAGAAAATACGAACGCAGAAAGCAGATATTAAGTCGAACACCTGAGTCAATACGAGGTCACGCATAAACAAACATTTGCACCTTGGGAAAGATTTATCAGAAAACGGGAGGCTACAAAGCAGCTGAGCAAATACAGACTTTGATGAAAAGAAATTTTAACACATCTGTAACAAGCGATTCCTATAATAAAGATAAAACTGTTGGAAATATAAGAAACTTATTAACGAATCTGAGCTTGGGAATGACATTAAAATTAGGTTGTTAAAGTTTTATGTTTGGTCAGTTTTAACATACGGATGTGAGTGATGGACGATTAAGAATATGGAAAAGAAATTAGAAGCAACAGAAATATGTTTTTTAGAAGGATGCAAAAAATCACATGGAAAGCAAGAACAACAAATTAGGAAGTGTGGAGAAATGGCTACATTAAGCCTCCTGGAGGAGTATAGGTACATTCAAGCCCCCCTCCCTTCATGAGGAGAAGCGTGGGAAAGGTAGCCGGCGAAAATGCTTACCATGTGTGATCTCCTCGCCGCTGTGGGCAGTTGGAGCTAACATATGTTTGAAGGCGACCACCTAAGGTCCTTAAACGACGCTCTAACGATCGTATTACCTACGAGACCCATAAACCCGTGGTTAGGAAAAAAAACCGGTGCGAGTCAGAAGGCACGCCAAGTAGCGGTGCGGTTGCGAGCTGACTTGGGCACCCCAGTGCCACCTCAGGAATTCTCGCTCTCCCCAGATGCTAACTCTCCATTCGCTCCCCCCTCCTTTTGCATTTGTGGCCTGGTCACTTCCCCCTTTAGATGGGGCGGCAATCCGCCTATATATAAGCCCCGCAAAGAAAGAGAAGAGGATTATCAGAAGTCGATACGCTAGAGGTGGATTAGTTCGTGAAGATCGATCCATCGGCTAGACAAGAAGATTATTAGAAGTCGATTCGCCAGAAGAAAGATTAGTTCGTAAAGATCGATCCTTCAGCCATACAAGAATATTTCCGTGAGAAACGATAGGATCAGATTGAGAAAATCGATCCCCCCTTTCAGGGCCGTATTAACCTAATTAGTCAATTTTTATATCGGTGCCATACCGAAGAAGCCTTTTCCGTCTGCAAAGAAGCCCGACTGAAGAAAAGCAAAGCCGCTCACACTCGAGTGATTCTCACATCTCAAGCACCGTAAGAGTGAGAGGAGAAGAACCCTGCCCCAACGAGCTCCCGTTCTTTAATTACGTTGAAGAATCATCCCCCGGCACAGGCGACAAGCAATCCCTCCTCGAAAATTTCAACCAGCGGCCACACCACTTCAAAGCGAGAGATAAGTCCTCCAGCGACATCCGGCAATCCCTAATACCTACCTGTAAGTTAACAATAACATTTATATCTCTATTGCGATAGTAGAAGTTTAGTACGTCCCACGTTTTAAAGGAGAGTAGAAACCATTATTCTTGAACCTAGGTCATATGTGTTTGTAGATGACAATACATTAATTTAATGTTTTATGCTAAACAAATAGGGTCGTGATAAAAATACTAATTGGCAATTGGTTTGTTTATTGGAAGCCTACTTGTTTATGTTTTGTCATTGAAAAATCTTTGAGGCCAAATATAGAAATGCTTTTACTGTTGGTTTGTAATATTTAATTTAAAATACATGTTTATTTTTGGTAGATTCTGGTGTTTCCTCTTATCCTTATGTGTTTAAAAATAGCTCTTCCTTAAGGACTAAACCACTAAAATAGCACTCTTAGAACAAAGCCTACTTCATCATAGAAGTAACTCACGCCCCTTAAAGCATACCGCCACTAAAAGGGTGTCAAAGCGTAGAGTGATCAAAGCCAAGGGTCATTCTACGACATATTATAAAAGTGGTGTCAGGTCTAGAGGTTTTATATTAGAAAGAACCCAGCAGTGTCTATTTAAGGAAGAGCTAACACATAAAAGGACCCCCAGGAATAATAGAATATTTGACGAGTGGGAAATTGGTAAAGTTAGAGGGGGATACCATCTAAAGGTAATTGTTAGGCCAAGTGGTAAGTTTCGGTGGTGGAATAGGTAAGGCTTGATTAAAAACAAGGTAGATGACTGACATAAGCCCGATGGCATTGTTTGCCCTTTATCGGAAGCAAGGTCAAAGTCTCGGACTGGAAGGAACCGATCCGAGTTCGTTTATTCAGGAGAAAGAGAGAAACGAAAGAGAAGAAAGAAGAGAAAAGATGAAAATGGAAGCAGAAAAGACGAAAATGGAAGCTGATGAAAGAAGAGAAAAGACGAAAATGGAAGCTGATAAAAGAGAGAAGATAAGGGCCCACGAAAGAGCTCTTAGTAAAGACCAGTTAGAGGTGCAGTCAGTGTCATCTAGAACAGGAGTGTCACCAGCGGCCAGCATGATCTCCCGGAGTACAAGGACGAAGAAGATTAATGCTCATATCTCTCCCATTTTGAGAAAATATTTGAAGTCAATAATTGGGACCTAGAAGAAGATGGGGTCGCCAGACTGTTACCGCTACTCAATCGTAGGATGAGAGAGATATTCGTATCTTTACCCTCAGAAGCGACTGTGGACTATTCAACTCTCAAAGCCGAACTTCTCTCAGCAACAAACCTTAACCCGGAAGAATATAGGATGAAGTTCAGGCAGTCTCGTATAAGACCTGGACAAACATACAAACATTTTGGCTTTGAGCTTCGTCGAAGCCTACAGTTTTGGATGGAGTCAGAAGGGGTAGAGAACGAAGTCGCTGCGGTCGTCGACTTCATGCTTAGAGATCAGTTACTAAGTACACTACCCCAGGAAATCCGTGCATTCGTTAAAGACCGAAAAGCTTCTACCTTCAACGAGTGCCTGGACGAGGCTGACCTCCACGCGGTAAATCATCGGTTATATCCTAGGGAGTACAAGAAAGAGAAGGCTCCCTCCCCAAAGAAAAATGGGCCGCCACCCGGGCCTTTACAGAAGAAGCCCTTTAAATTCTTAGCCGCAAAAGGAACTTATAAACCAAATTTTGGAGGAGAAAAAAATCAAAAAGAAGTTAGGATTCCACAAGGATCATACCCTAATACCGGCACGGATCCCAGGAAGCCCGTCACTTGTTATACCTGCGGGATAATAGGTCACCTGAGTTTCCAGTGCCCACAGAACTCCCGACTGAGGGAGACCTCGAGACAACAGGTGCAAAACCTGACTGCCGCGATCCCAGCAGGACAAGCTGATTCGTCCTACGTCCCCGCGCCAACATCCGAAGGGCCCCAGCAACAGGTAAACTTTCTATTCAACAAAAGTTCGCCAGGCGGCCTACAATTTGAAGAGGGCACTGTTAATGGGTGCCGAGTATCCACTTTAGTCAGAGACACCGGATGCATGTGCATAGTGGTATCCGACAAGTTGCTGCCCCCAGTAAACCCTGCCCATAAGAAATTCGCAATCGTCCACGACTTTTTAGGACGTGACAATCGATTCCCCGTCGTGAGATGTCATATACAATGCAGATATTTCACCGGTTGGACGGACGTGGTAGTAGCCCCGATTAAGTTCTGCGCAGTACTAATCGGACAAAACCCCCTAATTCCCCAGCAAGAAGTGGCCCAACAAGTAGTCACCCGGGCACAAGAAGCCCAGAGGAAAGAGCAACCTGCTAAGTTGACCCCGAGGATTACCCTCGAAGACAATGGGTTCAAATTGACTTCCTTCGCCAGTGCTCAGAAGGAATGCCCCACTCTTAAACCTCTATGGGAGAAAGCTATTAAAGGTGAAATTCTCCAAGTGAAAGGAAAGAAGCCTATCCAGTATATCGTAGAAGACTCACTTCTCTACCGTACTATCAGCGAGGAGGATAAGGAGAACAAGAAAGCACTGTGTGTACCTCAAGAATACACGCAAAGAATTTTGAATACCGCGCATGATGGAATATTAGCCGGACACTTTGGGCACAACAAAACGGCGCAGCAGATATTCCGACACTTTTATTGGCCCCAGGCCGCCAGGGAAATTGTGGCCTATTGCCGATCATGCGACGTGTGTCAGAAGGATCCCTCCAGAGGACGGGTACCTCCCGCTCCCTTACAAAAGGTGCCCGTTATAACCGAACCATTCTTTCGAGTGGCAATTGATTTGGTGGGACCAATTCACCCCCCTTCAAGTGGAGGACACTCCTACGTCCTCACCCTAGTGGATTGTGCCACCCGGTTCCCAGATGCCGTGGCCCTACGGAAGATTGACACTATTTCCTGCGCGGAAGCATTAATTTCAATTTTTGCACGAGTAGGCCTGCCTAAAGAAATTCTATCTGATAGAGGGCGCCAATTCACCTCAGAATTGATGGAGTATTTTAACAAACTTCTGTTAGTCAAGCCAATTTTTACGAGTCCATTTCATCCAGCCGCTAACGGAATCTGCGAGAAATTAAACGGGAGTCTCAAAAATATATTGAAGAAGTTGTGTCAAAACAACCCTACACAGTGGCACAGATACCTGCCTGCTGCCCTTTTCGCCTGCCGAGAAATACCTCATCGGACGTTGGGATTCTCGCCCTTTGAGCTATTATACGGGAGAAATGTGCGAGGTCCTATGAGTATTCTTAAGGAATTATTTTCCAACGCGAAGCTCGAGCAAGAAATCAAATCGTCTTACGCCTACGTGATGGATATGCGCGAGCGCCTAGAATACTGCTCTGGCTTAGCTCGAGAGAACGCCGAGAAAAATTTAGCCAAATACCGGGACTATTTCGATATGAAAGCAAAGGCTCGAAAATTAAAGGCAGGAGATGAAGTCTTATTATTACTCCCGACCGAAAATAATAAGTTATGTGCCCAGTGGAAGGGACCGTTTGAGGTAATCGAGGCACGGGGTCCAGTCGATTACTTGATAGATACCCCAACAGGGCGAAGAACCTATCACATAAACATGCTAAAAAAATATCACCGCCGCGCGTGCATAAAGAATATTACCCTTCTAGACGAAGAAGAACCGATGGATGCCGTTTACCCGGGTACGCCCCTGCAAGTCATACACACCGTGTGTGTGGAACAAGACGAGGAATACGAACTTCCCTCGCTCTCACCTACCCCGGAAGACCCTCGGGTGGATTTAAAGATAAATCCCCACTTAGAAATTCAACAAAAAGCGGAAATGTTGAACTTGCTCATGGAATTCCCAGAAGTCATTTCTGAAAACCCCGGATGTGCCAAGGATTTTATCCATGAAATAAAACTAAAAACTAATTCAGTGGTTCGCAGCAAACCATATCCTTTACCGATCCACCTACGAGAAGCCTTCAATAAGGAAGTCCGGAATTTACTAAAATTGGGAATTTTAGAGCCATCGGAGTCCGATTATTGCTCCCCCATAGTAATGGTTAAGAAACCTGATCAATCATTTCGGATGTGCGTGGACTTCCGAAAATTGAATTCAGTGACCGTTTTCGACGCCGAGCCCATCCCACTAATAGATCAAAATCTCCATTTATTTGAAGACGCTAAATTCATCACCGAATTGGATTTGTGTAAAGCGTACTATCAAATACCTCTCGCTAAGGAGTCCAAAAAACTGACGTCTTTTGCGACCGAGAGAGGTCTGTTACAGTTTACCAGGCTACCCTTCGGACTACTTACAGCCGGTAGCAATTATAATAGGATGATGAGGCGAATTATCGCTGGACTAAGCGACGTGTCGTTTTACTTCGACAACGTGTACGTAGCTACCCGTACATGGGAGTCACACTTACACGCCCTACGCTCATTGCTGGAGAAATTGAAGGAGCAAGGTCTAACCACCGGGCCGACCAAGTGTTATTTTGCCTACGAATCCATTGACTACCTGGGATTCAAAATAGGACAAAAACACTTGACTACCCAGCAAGAAAAAGTGGACGCCATAGTCAAGATGCCCCGGCCGAAAACAAAGAAACAACTCCGATCGTTTATGGGAGCGGCCTCGTTCTATAGGCGTTTTGTACCACACTTCGCTTCCATTGCGGCCCCACTGAATGATTTGTTAAAAAAGACAGCGTCAGACCCTGTCACGTGGAACCCCCATGCAATAACTCAGTTGGAGGTTCTAAAAGGAAAACTCGTAACTGCGCCCATTCTTCGCTTACCAAATCCCAACAAGATCTTCGGCCTTCGCACGGACGCTAGTCGGGACGGGTTAGGCGGAGTATTGCTTCAATACGAAGATGACGAAACAGCCTATCCCATAGCTTATGTCAGTAGGAAACTGTTGAGTAGAGAAAAAGCCTACGCTACTATCGAAATCGAAGCTTTGGCCATAATATGGTCCATAGGTAAATTCAAATATTATCTAATAGGGCGCGAGTTTAAGTTGGAATGCGACCATAAACCGTTAGGTAAAAATAAGTGTAAGAATGGAAGACTCCTGAGATGGAGTTTACTCTTGATGGAGTACCAGTACTCCATTCACTATATAAAAGGGTCCAACAATTGTATGGCCGACTCGTTAAGTCGGAACCCTGTCGACGATTAAGGAGCAGCCCAACTATTGTATTATAGCAAAGTTAAGTGTAAATCAGTAGAATTGTAAGTAAGTAGGGGGCGAGTAACCCGAGTGGTAGGTAAGAAAATCCTAAGTTGGCACAGTAATATAGGAATTAATGTAAGGTCAGGTGAAATGTTATCGAGTCATTCCCGAGTGAACTAGAATTTATTGTATAATATAATGTTCCGTAAGTTACCCATGTATATTATTGTAAGCGTCGGATTGGACCCCCCCCCCCCTCCCGTTATTTTCCTAAGAATGGAGGTAAATGTGGAGAAATGGCTACATTAAGCCTCCTGGAGGAGTATAGGTACATTCAAGCCCCCCTCCCTTCATGAGGAGAAGCGTGGGAAAGGTAGCCGGCGAAAATGCTTACCATGTGTGATCTCCTCACCGCTGTGGGCAGTTGGAGCTAACATATGTTTGAAGGCGACCACCTAAGGTCCTTAAACGACGCTCTAACGATCGTATTACCTACGAGACCCATAAACCCGTGGTTAGGAAAAAAAAAACGGTGCGAGTCAGAAGGCACGCCAAGTAGCGGTGCGGTTGCGAGCCTATAATTTGCGAGCTGACTTGGGCACCCCAGTGCCACCTCAGGAATTCTCGCTCTCCCCAGATGCTAACTCTCCATTCGCTCCCCCCTCCTTTTGCATTTGTGGCCTGGTCACTTCCCCCTTTAGATGGGGCGGCAATCCGCCTATATATAAGCCCCGCAAAGAAAGAGAAGAGGATTATCAGAAGTCAATACGCTAGAGGTGGATTAGTTCGTGAAGATCGATCCATCGGCTAGACAAGAAGATTTTTAGAAGTCGATTCGCCAGAAGAAAGATTAGTTCGTAAAGATCGATCCTTCAGCCATACAAGAATATTTCCGTGAGAAACGATAGGATCAGATTGAGAAAATCGATCCCCCTTTCAGGGCCGTATTAACCTAATTAGTCAATTTTTATATCGGTGCCATACCGAAGAAGCCTTTTCCGTCTGCAAAGAAGCCCGACTGAAGAAAAGCAAAGCCGCTCACACTCGAGTGATTCTCACATCTCAAGCACCGTAAGAGTGAGAGGAGAAGAACCCTGCCCCAACGAGCTCCCGTTCTTTAATTACGTTGAAGAATCATCCCCCGGCACAGGCGACAAGCAATCCCTCCTCGAAAATTTCAACCAGCGGCCACACCACTTCAAAGCGAGAGATAAGTCCTCCAGCGACATCCGGCAATCCCTAATACCTACCTGTAAGTTAACAATAACATTTATATCTCTATTGCGATAGTAGAAGTTTAGTACGTCCCACGTTTTAAAGGAGAGTAGAAACCATTATTCTTGAACCTAGGTCATATGTGTTTGTAGATGACAATACATTAATTTAATGTTTTATGCTAAACAAATAGGGTCGTGATAAAAATACTAATTGGCAATTGGTTTGTTTATTGGAAGCCTACTTGTTTATGTTTTGTCATTGAAAAATCTTTGAGGCCAAATATAGAAATGCTTTTACTGTTGGTTTGTAATATTTAATTTAAAATACATGTTTATTTTTGGTAGATTCTGGTGTTTCCTCTTATCCTTATGTGTTTAAAAATAGCTCTTCCTTAAGGACTAAACCACTAAAATAGCACTCTTAGAACAAAGCCTACTTCATCATAGAAGTAACTCACGCCCCTTAAAGCATACCGCTACTAAAAGGGTGTCAAAGCGTAGAGTGATCAAAGCCAAGGGTCATTCTACGACAGCAAGTATTGGGACAGGCAGGACTGGATAGGGGCTTAATGAGAAGTATTCGGAGAAGGCAGCTGCCATTCTTGGGTTATATCCTGAGAGAAAAAGGAATAGAAAGAGATGCCTGCTGAGAAGAATTGAAGGAAGAAGAGCCAGAGGGAGACAAAAAAAAGGTTCATGAAAACTCTAATGGAAAACATGAACAACAGATGGACTGTGACAGATCTAGTCAAGGGGTGAAAAATAGAGAAGAATGGCGCTCCATGATAGCTGACGTCACAGGACAGGCACCCCAATAAGGTAAGGTATTGGAAATATGTAGGTATATCTTACACACACAACTGTTCGGTAGCTCCGCCCTAGTGGTTGAAATTAACGAACCAGACCACTGGGGTCCGCCCCCACGGACAAGTCTAGGTCATTTGGAAACGAACACACATATATAGTCAGACATTTATTTTTTCCAGAGTCAGAGAAAAAGAATCATTATTCGTTAACATCGTTTACTTCCTTGATAGCGTTAAGGAACCCGTTTAATTCGCCTAAGTCCTCTCAACTTTGAATCCAATATTAGGCGTAGTATAGAAGGCCTACTTATTGACCGCAAAGTACTTGTGACGTGCCGCTTGCCCCTTTAATAGGCCAGTATAAGAATAAAAATTATATTTTTTGCTACGTCGTTTTCGAAGTCCTTCTTTAACCCGATTACCGGGAAACCTTCGGTAAGCCCAGTCTAAATCATAACCATCCTGGAGAATTATTAAGGAGTCAGAAACAATTCGACGGAGGTATAAAGTAAGCCCAGTTGCTAAAGGTCCTCACCATCCGTCGTGCGCGATAGCAACTAGGATTCTTCAATATACTCGCCAGAGCTGGGCGTTGTGGCAACGAGTTGCGACTTTGCCGCACTATGAATTTCGAAGTCGAAGACGTTTTGAAAAGGTCGGACTAAGCAAAGTCCCACCGCCAATTTTCCGCGACTTTTGCCGTGACTTTGAAGAGGAACAAAGACGACATTTTTGAAAGAAATATCCGCGGCTATTTTAAGCCAGTTTTAAAGCCCGATTTGGCTAAAAATGTCAAATTTGACTTGGTAACAGCTAACTTTATTTTGATCTGATTTTTAACTTTCCTTTTACGATAAATTAAATTCTTCACATTATATGAGACTGACGTTACATGAAACTACCTAAACGTACCCTCAAAAGTTTGCCACTTCATAGAGGAGCAGAGCCAGAATGGTGACCTGGTGTATGTCAGGCTCCTGGTGCAGGCCCTCCTCATGGGCTATGAAAAGAGGTTTAGCCACCTCTTTGAGGATGGCGACTTCCTTATGGCCACAGCCGTCCCCTCCAACCTCACCGCCAAGGCCCTGAAGAGCATTGCCCCTGACAAGGTGGAGGAGACCAGGGGCACAATCGCAGGGAGCTAAGGGCTGTCATCAAGCCCAGGGAGGAGGAGGAGCAGCAGCGTCAGCCTGGCCAGCCAGAAGTGCAGGAGCCTCAGGACTTGGACCCTCGCCTCTTCAAAAAGTTGTTAGCTAGAGGCCTGGTCAACCAGTGGCAGGATGTGAGGGAGGTCCTGAGGAATTCCATGGGGAAGTGGCTGCCCTCTAAAGGTCAGCTGACCTGGTCCCTCTTCCCCTACCAGTAAAGGGAGGTGTGGGTGGATTTATTCATTAAGTACAATACCCCCCTCCGCAGTTCTGCAACTGAGGATAGGTTATTCAGCGTGGCCGGGGACGTCCTCAGGGCCAAAAGGTCCTCCCTGGATGAGGTCAACTTTGAGGAGCTTGTGTACCTCAAAGGGAACATAGACCTCTTGGAGGATAAGATGGGCCAGGAGGACATGGAGGAGGAGGACCTGTAGATATTAGTTTAGTCCCTGTTTTAACTAAAAAATAAAAAAAATAATAAATGTGTTTTTCTATCTTATAAAAGCATGTTTCTGTTATCGCGCTAAAGTTTACTTCATAATTTAGCGGAGTCGCACAGGGAAAAAAAGTCGCAGTCGCAAGTCGCACTGAGGGGGCCAAAAGTAGAGTCGAAAAGTCGCAGTCGCATCATATCCGGCGGAAAATCGCAAAGTCAAAGTCGCACGTGAAAAAAATAAAGTCACGCCCAGTTATGAATTACTCGCCATTGTGACTAACGACCAAGCGCCCACTAACCGGTAATTTTTACCTCCACTTACCTATTACATAAAACACCTCTTACCATCCCTTTTCATCATCCATAAACTGATCCGCATTCACGTATAAACAGGCCACCTGTAAACCTGGTGACACCCCTATAAATTGGTGACCTTCAACCGATAAATTGGTGACCCTTTCCTTTTGGCCAGACAGCGAAGATGTCGAAGAAATGGACGCATCAAGTCATCGTCAGGCAGGACAAGGTGAGACGGAGTTCTTAAACGATATCACCATCAAGCCACTTATCTTTAATAAAACGGTAGTCGCAGGCTGGTCCCAAATTGTGGAGACCTAATTTCACATCTCCGGAATAAAGGAGGATACTAAATTTTTCCATGTATTGGCCTCACCTACTCCTGAGACTGTCGATCGTCTTTATAGCGGCCATTATATCGGACCAGAATTATCAACTTTTAAGGGCGGAAGTGATTGGGCTCTTCGAGAAGAGTAAGCCCGAGCTTTTCAATAAGCTTATTGCATCCTCCACTCCCACAGGCTAACACTACCAATTTGAAGGAAGTACGAATAACTGCCCTTCAGGTAGGAGTTGGTGAAGAGCTTGTGAAGCACAAGTTCACTCAATTCCTGCTGGCCAACATCGCGCCTATAATTGCCACACAGAAAGAACTAACCATGGCACTATTAAGAAAATACTTGAAGTGAGTGGATAGGACGCAGTGCTGTTTCTGTGTCTAACGCGTTTATGCTTTATATTAATAATGATACGAGTGATAATTATATAAATAATTCGGCAGGAAATGCGCGGTCAGTGACCAAAGGTGCGTACCCTAATGGGAATTGTCCCAGTTTATGCAGAAAAATAGTGATGAAAGTGCGTATAATATACCAGGAAGATTGCGACCGTCCCTAAAAAAATAAAGACCTGTACTCTGCCGCTCACATGTGTACTTTGGTGGGAATTATAAATTCTCTAAACCATGGTGCAGATGGCCAAAGAGAAGAGAACAAGTACAGATGCAACCTTCCTCCAGGCCATCTTCACCATCCCCGGCAGGAAACTAGCTGGGCATGCCATTGCCAGGCGGTCGCTGGTATGCTATCTGTTTTCACCATCGCTGCTAAAGTTTATAATAATAAATGTGAGTTTTTGATTGACACGGGAGCGAGTGTATCAATAATTCCGGCTAAATTGGTGAATTCGGAGGAATTGCGCGAGTCCAATATAAATATTACAACTGCTAATAGTGGTAAAATAAAAGGGCACGGCGAGGTTCACATAGATATAGCTATCCCTAGTCTTCATCGATCATTTAGGTCGTCATTTGAGGTGCGGAAACCACTTCACCGTTATTAGGAATTGACCATCTAAGGCATTTCAATCTCTTAGTGGATTGTGCGCGCGGCATACTTATCGAAGAACAAACCAAACTTGTATCAGAAGTGAAATTATCAGGAGAGCCTGCGGTAGCTTTAATTATTAATGATCTACACTTTACAGAACCTACCGCCCCATTGCAGAGCCATATTGGAGAAATATAAGGCTCTGTACAGCCCCACGCCCACTTATCCCTCCCTGTCATCGCCGAATCAGTTGTGCATACAATTGAAACAGGTTATGCTCCACCGACATTCGCACGGCTGAGGCCTCTTTCAATGGAGAAGCTATAGGTTGCCAAAGCATTTTTTTAGAGAGCCCATCTGGCGACTGACTGCTTAGGCATAAGTCGCCGAGGTTGCCAAAGCAACTTTCGAAACACTATTGAAGAAGGGAGTCGTGCGCCCGTTAAAATCACCATGGGCTTCGCCGATTCACATGGTGCCAACGAAGTTGCTAGGTGAGTACAGGGTAGTCGGCGATTTCTGAGAGCTCAATGTGATGGCAAAGCCTGATAGGTATCCGTTGTCGTGAATTCAAAGTGTTACGAATCATCTCCATGACAAAATTATTTTTTTCAAGGTTGGATTTGGTTCGTGCGTACCATCAAATCCCTATAAACCAAGCATACATGAAGAAGACTGCGGTAACAATGCCGTTTGGCTTGTGAGAATACGTGAAGCTCCCATTAGGCATCCGGAATGCGAATTGCACATTCCAACGGCACATGGATAACCTCTTTCGAGGATTAAGGTTCGTTATATATATATATATATGGACGACTACCTGAAGCATTAGGATCAGGTCTTCAAAATCTTGATCGAAAATGGTCTGAGTATATCACTCGAGAAATGCAAGCTGACAAAGGAGAAAACGATTTTTTAGGCCTTCACATTTCGGTGGAAGGAATTTGACTACCGGCCAAGAAAATGAAGGAAATTGGAGACACCATTACCAAAGGACTACAAGGAACTTCGACGATATGTGGGGATGTTGGGATACTACCGAAGAATGATTCCTAATTTTGCGGCGATTGCAGCACCGTTGACCGAGCTTGTACGCCTGCAACCTAAGGCTCGTGTACTCGAGTGGAATGATGAGGCACGAGTAGCATTTGAGAATATGAAATCGGCTGTAATCGGCTCCGTTAAACTCTATCATCCGCTACCCCCTGATTCACCATACCAGCTGGTGACGGATTGCTCTCAATACACGTCAGGTGCTGCCCTGCACCAAATGGTAGACGGATCGCCACGGCCGGTGGCATTTTTTTCGACCTAAGCTGAGCCGTGTTAACAAGCATACTCTAGCTACGACAGATAGCTCCTAGCGGCATATCTTGCTGTTATCCACTCCAGGCACTTGATTGAAGGTCGTCATGTTACCTTGTGCACTGATTACATTAAGTGCAAAAAACAAACTGACAGAAACGCCATTGGACAGCCATTTTGGAATATATCAGCGATGTAGGCTTCGTGCGTGGTTAGGACAACGTAGTTGCTGAATGCTTTCCAAGGAGCGACAATTCGGTCTAAATTAACTCATTTGACCTCCGAGCTTTGGCGGCAGCACAGGATGATGAAGAAACGAAGGAATTTTACTCGCGATTAAAAATCTTTCCATTGTCCCGGGGAAGCTCAACTATGATGTGAAGTAACATCTAGATACCCACGACCGTTTGTCCCTATGTTGGGCAGAAGGACTATCTTCAATCAATTACATAATCTGTCACACCCCGGAGTTAAGTCTTCATTTCGTCTTATCAAATCTCGATATTTCTGGCTCAATATTGACAGGGATATTTGTTACATGACAAAGGAGTGCCTCCCATGCCAATCTTCCTAAGATTTGTCGCAACACGAAATCCCCGCCCCTTTCCATTGCTATTCCATCTTCAAGGTTCGAAACAGTACATATATATATATATAGTTGCACCACTCCCACCGTGTACACTGCCAGGACAAACCTAGCCCTCACGCAATCGGTATTTACTATCGTGCATCAATCGAGCGACGAGATGGATCGAAGCGCTACCGATCCAGGACATAAGTGCCGCAACGTTTGCGCTAGCTTTCCTAGACGGGCGGATTTCCAAATTTGTAGTCCGCCTTTACGTAGTGACCGACATAGACGCTCAATTCGAATCCGAACTATTTAAGGAACTGTCTGCCCTCGTTGGTTTTCATCGTCTCCGCACCACACCGTACCGCCCGTCCACGAACAGGATGGTGGGAAGGGCACGGATGACTTTGAAGTGCCCCTTAATGGCTCGTCGACAAGGCTGGCTAGTGGCACTTCGATTTACCCTTTCGGGCATTCGTTCTTTGCCCAACGACTCGAAATTTTCACCTTCACTGCTGTCACGGGAACCACACTCTTGTGCCAGAAACCCTTCGTTTGGTCATTGACATTGAAGACCGACACTAAATTTATTAAAGAATTGGCATCAACCATGGCACAAGTCGATTTCACGCAGGCATCCCTAGGTCACCTACACTCGGTGCCCAAGCCTTCCGCGCCTCCAAATCTTCGTGAAGCAACTCATGTGTGGGTCCGAATAGACGGCGTTCACAAACCACTAGAAGGGCCATACGCTTGTCCTTTCCCGGTGATCGAGCGCGACAGCAAAGTTTGCAAATTGGAATTCTTTGACGGAAAAAAGGGACACTGTTTCAGTGAACTGACTGAAACTGGCGGGATTTCTTCCCTTGCATAATGATAACGTGCCGGGTGATCAGCACCACACATTGACTCAGACTGAGAAGAGCAGGAGTACCAGGTGCACTTCACCTCGTGGAGTGCATGGCACGAAAGACAATGATGCCCCAGGAAGTCGACGGGACACCTCTACAGAAACCGGAGAGATTAACGGCAAGCCGAACATTTTCATGCGCTCTGGGAGATGAGTCACGTTTGCCAAGAATCTGTCATTCATATATTTCTAAATCCTTTTGTAGGCATTATTGTAGCGGCACATTTTAATGATAGAGGAAGAGGCATAAATATAAACACGCCTCGATGCTTTATTGCTTTTTTTGTGTGTCTTATTATGTATTTGCAGTGTCGCAATGATAACATCTGTATAGCAACCTAAAAGAGATGGGACCAAATTGTAAAATAAATTATATATCAATGTATTAAATTATATATTATTGTATTGTATGGCAGAACATGGCATGAATAGGCCCGGTTGTTCTTTTTTAGTTCAGGTGTATGCACTTAGGTAAGTGTCGATGTCCTGTGCCAATATTAAAATGCTCTCAGACATTAGGTGTGCCAAAAAAAATGTACTTGATATGTATCTACCTATGTATTTGTTATGCACTATTTTTTCAATAAGTCCATTACTGGCAGAAGAGTTATGTGGTGCCCGGGTTATATAATAGGTAGGCTGCTGGCAACAAATTGCAGGATTTAATAGGCCCAGCGAGAAACTTCACAAATGGACGATCGGTGGATTTATCAAATCCAAACAAATTGCCGTACATGTAAATAACGGAAATAATATGTCTACTGTGAGAATAAGAAGATAAAAATATATTGTTAATTTATATATATTAATTTGTATAAAGAATAAGGAAATGAAAATATATATGTTAATTTGAATAAATAGAGATGAGGCAAGCGGTCGGTAGAGCCACGCGCGGGAACACAAAATATGAACGCAGAAAGCAGATATCAGGTCGAACACCTGAGTCAATTCGAGGTCACGCATAAACAAACATTTGCGTCTTGCGCAAGAGAAATTTCAACACAGATCTGTAATAAGCGATTCCTATAATAAAGATAAAACTATTGGAAATATTATGTAGGTAAATCTTACACACACAAATGTTCGGTAGCTCCGCCCTAGGGATGAAAATTAACGAACCCAACCACCGGGGTCCACCCGCACGGGCAAGTCTAGGTCATGCTCCTTAGGAAACGAACCCACATATATATATATATATATATATATATATATATATATATATATATATATATATATATATATATATATATATATATATATATATATATATATATATATATATATATATATATATATATATATATAGTTAGAATTTATTTTTCTCAGATTCAGAAGGAGAACCAGAATCATTATTCGTTAACACTGCTTACTTCCTTGGTAGCGTTACGGAACCCGCTTAATTCGCTTAAGTCCTGTCGCTTTTGAACCCAATATTTCGCGTAGAATAGAAAGCAGACTTATTGACCACAAAGTACTCGTGACGCTTGCCCCTTTAATAGGTTAGTATAATAATAAAAATTATATTTTTTGCTACGTCGTTTTCGAAGTCCTTCTTTAACCCGATTACCGGGAAACCTTCGGTAAGCCCAGACTAAATCATAACCATCCTGGAGAATTATTAAGGAGTCAAAAACAATTCAACGGAGTTATAAAGTAAGCCCAGTTGCCAAACGTCCTCACCACCCGCCTTGCGCAATAGCAACGAGGACTCTTCAATATATTCGCCATTGTGACTAACGACCACGCCCCCGCTAACCCGGTAACTTTTGCCTCCACTTCCCTATTAGATAAATCACCTTTTCATCCATCACCCATAAGCAGAACCCCATGTTCGTATAAACAGACCACCTGTAAACCTGGCGACAGCTCTAATAAATTGATGGCCTTCCTTTTAGGCTTTCCTGGTTTACACAAAAAAATAATTTTAGCAACCTTTAGTTCATCTGAAAAGTATCCCATATTTAGACTTGCATTAAGAACGTTCTTAAGCCCTTCAAGTATGCTATTAGGTGCCTCTATATGTATTTTTGTTAGCCTAGAATTTCATGGGGCTTTCTGCCTGAAACTTAAAACCATTTTTCTCAGTTCTTCTGTTGTTATTAGAGCTTCGATACTATCGTTGAAAAACCTTTCTCTATCGACAAAGTGGTAGGGTTGTGTTTTTTTTCTATTTCTGTGTTTAGTATATCTATGATCCGATGTTCGAAATCTGAGTGAAAATTTGTATTTTCCTCTTCCCTTATCCTGAAGACTTTTTTCCAATGTTCACGAAATAATATCTCGATTTGTTCTTTATTTTATATATAGTTGTCTTTTATGCCTTTAATTTTCATTCTCTCTCGGAGCTTTATCTTTCATTTAATTTATCTTTTTCCAAAGTTCTCTTGATTTAGTTTCCGTATCTATTTTATTTTGGCTTCGTCCCATACTTCTTGTTGTTTTTCTAAAATGAATGTTAGTAGTTCTCTTTTCTTACTCCTCAATCTGCACTATTTTCTCTTTCAGTTCATTCATGTCATATCCTTTCTGCTCTCATTCGTATTTCTTCATTAATTCTAATAATTTCTGGTGTCTATTTGAATTGTTTGATTGTCCGGTATGTTCATTTAGGAATTGTTTCTTCGTCTGCTTTCTTGATTGTTTCACGTACAGTCCATAGTTCTTCGTCTGTGTCGTCTAAAGTTGCTTCGTTAAGTGGATATTGGGATAGATTGTCTGAGTTTTTCTTTATAATTGTTAGAATTAGCCTTACGATAGGCTTTCCATTGTCTGGTTGCTATCTGTATCAGGTTTTGGTTAATTTCTAGTAAGAAGGCTGTGTGATCGCTGTAGCTAAGCTCTATTGGTTCTAAGTGGTAATTGCAAGGGAAATTTCTATTTGTCAGACTGGGTTGGTGATTTACCTGTCACATAAATTGGAAAGTTCGGGCCTACTCTTTAGCAAATTGGTCTAGCAATCAATGTTTGTAAATGCCGTACGTTTGCGTTGGTTCTTCTGCAGTCCGATTCTCTGATGTGTGTATTTACATCGGTCTTCCATGAAGATGATTGGTAATCTACTATTAAATATATTGGTTAAGTTTTCTATGTGTAATCTGTTTCTTCTTGGAGGTTCATATCCGGATGCTATTATTATATTAGTTAGCAGCATAGGCTTGTTACTCCTTGTTTATTCTTGTTATCTATGTTCTTTTTAAATGCTATTTCAGCCCCGTCGAAAGCCGCATCTGCAGGGTTTGTGGCTATTATGTTGTAAGTCCAAATTTTAATATTCTTTTTTTTTTAGATTAAGTACGTGTCCAGATATTAAATTTATGTCTGGGTCGATTTGTCTGAATATGTTTCCGAATGTTGTTTGTTTTTCTTTCCATCCAATTGTATTAAGCTCAAGATTTCTTACTTTTCTGTTGTCCATAATCAATTCCGTTTGCTTTCCTTTTCTTGGCGATATTCGTTAATATCTTTTACGCTTACTTCCTTCCTTTCTTCTGCTTGTTGTTGATTTTTTGGTGTTCATTTAAGTCGATGGGATTGGGTTTATTTCGGACACTTTATTCTTACTTACGAAGAATCATACGCAATCTATACCTTTGACTTTGTAAAGCGAGTTTCATCGTTTTTGCATCGTTCTTCACTCAAGAAAGAAGTCACAGAAGAGACCTAACTGTCAGACAAGACAATTACTGGGCTCTCCACAGAGACGCACTCTTACTTTCCTATCTACCCTCTTTAGGGCGAGTCGGGTAGGAAATCTTGAAGTCTCCTTAGATACCTACTTGTGCGGAGGCATTATCTGAACCGGGCGGCTAACTGGGCGCTGACCGAAGCTTAGCCCGGGACGGGTGAGCGGCGCACACAAGTCAGGTAGAGTAAACACTGTTAGGGTTAGGGTATAGGTAAAGGGGAAGGGAATACCGACTCGCCAGCTGAATGAGCCGATTAGAATAGACGCATATAACAGCAAGCTATATCTACATTCTCTTTTTTCCTTCCCTTTAGCCGATGAATTTTTTTTTTTTTTTTTTTAAAGAGCTCATCTGGCGACTGCCTACTTGGGCATTAGTCGCCGTATTAAAACTGGCCTAGTTCTAGGCTACTTTAAAATAAAATTAAAGAAAAAAAAACACCCCAAAAGGGGGAAAGGAAGCAAGCTGGTGCGTCGGGAAGAGGTCCCCCCGGCGCAGGAGCGTGCAACTAAAGGAAAAAACAAAAAAAAAAACAAAAAAAAAACAAACCTTGCTTAAATAATAGGGAGAAGGCCGGCCTCCCCCAAGAAGTCAACAAGTCCACAAGTCAATGTGCACGAATCTGAACCGAGCACATGGGACAGGCGGTAGCGACCCCGCTCATCCCGGTACTGGGACAGGTATCGTGCACGAAGATCACCCAGACTGGGAAATTCGACAAGAATGTGCCGAACAGTCTGGGGGACGACGCAGTTGTTGCAATAGGGCGCAGGCGAGCGATGCGTCACACGAGTGTGTCTGATTCGGAGACGACAGAAAGCAACCTGAAGCCGCCGCGGCATTGGGGGATAGGTCCATGGGAACAATCACGGCGCAATGGCACGCAAATTTAAGTTCCCTTCGACCGTCTCCCATCTTCTTTGCCAAGCAGTCCGAAGAGCTGCCCGTATTCCTGCCATGTAGTCGGTGTGAGGAAGAGCGAAACGCTGGTCCGGTCGCAGAGTCCTCGCGGAATCTTTAGCACTCATTCCCCGCAATTCCTACATGTCCAGGAACCCAGCACAAGATAATCTAGACATCTGCCCGGCTCGCCAAAACCGTGGCGTCACGGATATCGCGAACCAGGGGATGCGGAGATTCCAATGCCCCAAGAGCACTCAGGGCACTTTGTGAGTCGCTATAGATCACAATCCGGTCTCCGAACCGGGCACGTCGCGTAATCTCCCGTACCGAGTGGTGTATTGCCACCAGCTCGGCCGTGAAGACAGACGCAGCGCCTGGTAAAGCCCCGCTGACTTCAAACAGAGGGGATACGGCGTGGAAGCCGACCCCCTCTTCGGACTTGGAGCCATCCGTATACACTGGCTCGGTTCCAGCGTGACAGGATGTGTGCTCCAAAAAGGTCGAACGCAATACTCCCGGTGCAGTACAAGCTTTGGGAGCAGAGGCGTGGCGAGAAATAGCCAAATGTGGTACCCTCCAGGGTGGCGTCCTGGGCAGAACCAGGGGCGCCACCGGCCCGAGAGCTATATCTAGCTCTCGAAGGAGTTTCCTGGACCTTAGGGTATGACTGGCGTCTCTCGGCGGCATAGGCACCATCGAGATCAGCTGCGGATGCAGTGAGAGCTTTTGGCGACTGAGGGAGGCGCCGGGCTCGCGCGTATAGGTGAGTAATGCACTGTACACGGCGTAGAGCAAGTGGCATCTCCTCAGCATCGAATAGTAGGCTCTCCATGGGGAAAGTGCGGAAGGCACCGGTCGCCACGCGAAGGCCGGTGTGGTAGATCGAGTCCACCTTCTGCAATAGATGCTCGGCTGCGGGTGAATAAACCTCGCATCCGTAGTCGAGCTTCGAACGAACAAAGGATCGATAAAAAAGTAGGGCAATAGCCCTATCAGCGCCCCAAGCGTTGAACGTCACGGAATTGAGAATGTCCATGGCGCGGGTACAAGAGACCCTAAGGCTGCGAATATGAGCCTCCCAGGTGAGGCGTCGGTCGAATACAAGACCAAGGAAACGGTGCGACTCAACCACATCCAGGCGCACCCCATTAAGAAACAAATCTGGGTCGGGGTGAAGCCGTGGATGGCGGCAGAAGTGCACCACCTTAGTCTTGGCCAAAGAAAACCGAGACCTGTGCGCTTCGGCATAGCGAGAGAAGCGGTTCAATACCTGTTGGAGTCGACGCTCCAGAGTTGGCATCTGGGCCGCGCCAAAAGAGATCGAAAGGTCGTCCACGTAGAGCGTAGCGGGAACATCTTCCGGCAGCACCGAGGTGACGCCGTTGATGCTCAGGGCAAAGAGTGTGACACTAAGGACACTTCCCTGCGGGACACCCTCTTCCTGCTCCTTTGGGCCGGAGAGAGCTCCCCCCACCCGTACGCGGAATCGACGATCTCGCAAAAATTCACATATAAACATTGGGAGGCGTCCCCTCGCCCCCATCGTGTGGAGAGTCTCCATGATACCGTATCGCCATGCGGTATCATAGGCCTTCTCCAGATCGAAAAAGACCGTGGCGTAGTGTTGTCTAGAAGGAAAGCCTCACAGACGGCATTTTCCAGTCGGAGCAGAGCATCCGACGTGGAGTGGAACTTGCGGAAGCCGCACTGTGCGGAAGACAGATGGCCTCCGCTGTCCAGGAAAAAGGCTAATCTAACATTTACCAATTTCTCCATCAACTTGCACACACAAGAGGTTAGAGAGATTGGGCGGAAACGGGTCGGAGTAGAGTGATCTCTCCCCGGTTTGCGAAAGGCGAGCACAGTAGTGATTCGCCAGGAGTCTGAGAGAAGACCTTCCACCCAGATCCTGTTGAACAAATCTAACAGAAAGGCCATGCCTCGCTCACCCAGGTGTCGAAGCATGGCGTACGGGACATCGTCCGGACCATGGGCGGTGTCCGCGCACGAAGCGAGGGCGGAGCGCAACTCACTCACAGTAAACTTGTCGTTGAATGGTTCTCCGCCTCTGGAGGTAAAGTCCAGCCAGTGGCCTTCCGCGACATCACGACGTGCATTGAATGCTGGCGGAGCAGCATCACGGCTAGAGAATGCGGAAAAAGCGGTCGCTAAGGATTCCGCCACGGACGCGGGGTCCGAGATTGCGGTCCCATCCTCCTGGAGAACGGGAGGGGGGTCCTGTGAGAACTTGCCCCGAATCCTTTTGACTCGCTTCCACACCTCAGCTAAAGGGGTCTTCCCGTTAAGTGAAGACACGTATGCCCGCCAAGAAAGGCGGCGGGCGTGCTTCGAAATATACCGGAACCTAGCCCTAGCCCGACGAAATTCAGCGACAGTGAAATCGTTCGGGCGGCGCTTATAGCGCATGTAGGCATAATGCGTGCAAAACGGCCAGACGTCCTAGAAATAGTAGTCAGGCCCACGGCGATGAGGTTGCCAAAGAAGAACTCAGCGGCCTCATCTACCGACCTAAACTCCTCGACTGAGATAGAGAATTTAGTCATTTCCTGAAATGCAGGCCACCGCGCCCGCGCCAAGCACCACCGAGGTGGTCTCTCAGGCGGCAGTTGCCCAGAAAATGATATTTAAATGGAAAAGTGATCACTACCATGGAGGTCATCGACCACCCCCCAATCAAAATCAGGCTGTGCATCCAAAGAGCACAAAGATAGGTCAAGGCAAGAAAATGAAGCGGTTCTCGGACAGTGATGCGTAAACTCATCCACGTTTAGGACACCCATCTCAAGCTCTTCGATCAGATCGGCGAGGACTTGTCCCCTGGGATTTATGGAGTAATCTCCCCAGAGAGGATGCCTGCCGTTCAGATCTCTAACCAAGAGATAGGGCATCGACAACCGTGCCACGACGCGGCGGAAGTCCCCCGCGTCGAAGTCAGCTGACGGTAGAATGTACGCATAAATGATAGTATACCTCCTATCCAGGTGCAGCTGCACAAAGCGCTGTCGCCTTCGAGGACTTTTTGGGGGAGGTTGGGCTCGCCATGCGAGTCTTTTCTTCCCTCTGCCTCAAAACCTTAGGCGGGCGTTGCGGCTTCGGAGGCGGGGGGCGCCCTTTTCGAGGAACCACCGTCTCCGAGCCACCAGCTCCACCTCGGGGCGTGGGCGAAGGAGCCGAAGCTCCTTTGTTGCTGTTCTCCTTTCGGGGGACAGCGTTAGGAACCCTGGAAGATGGCCTAGCGACCATCTTCAAGGGTGTTGCCTCCTGTGAGTCTAACGACTCTGTGGAGGCGCGTGGCCGTTTCGCCTTACGGGAAACGGTCACGCTGGGGGAAGAGGGGGGAGCCCTGGTTTTAGCCGGGGCTGGGTGTGAACCCTTTTTGCCGCCAGCTTTACCAGGAGAGCGCCCGGGTGTAGTAGAGCCCGCAGAAGGGCTCCGAATGGGCACGGAAACAACCGTGCTCGTTGGCCTGGATGGGCCAGGAGCAGAGGGTGCTTTTCTAACTATTGAGACATATGACGTCCCAGGCAGAGCCGGGCGCGCCAGGTCCAAGTCCTTAGCCTCGCGGAATAAGAGTCGATCCTGGGCCTGAACGGCCAGGATTTCTTTCTCAAGGAGATATGCACCACATTGCTTCGAAGAAGCAGGGTGCGGCTTTCCGCAATTGACAAACTTGGCCACACACGATTTAGACTTATCGTGTACGACCTTGGAGCAATTTACAGACTTCGGGTGACCCCGATTTTGCACGTCTACATGATCGATTCGTATGGCCGAAGCGGTGACAGTAATAGCACCGCCACGGCAGTGGCACGAATGCCTTCACGCGGTAGCGGTACCAAATGGCACGCACCGACTTAGGGAGCTTGTCACAGTCGAACGTGACGAAGAGTGTAGGGGTGGGTCTCGAGGCCCCTCTCTGTTTTCTCATCACACGTTCGACCTTGACCGCCCCATGGTCGGCCAGCTCTAGGGTGATGTCCTCAATGGAGTAGTCAACGAGTTCCCTCGCATAAACTACTCCTTTCACAAAGTTCATGGTAGAGTGCGGCGTTACACTCACCGGGGTGCCATGAAGTGTCCGAAGAGCACTTATCTTGGCCGCCTCGGCGGGATTCGCCGCATTCGCCAGAAGGCTCCCGTCCGAGAAACGGGTTACCTTCGGCTCTCTACCAATTGCACTAGCTAATCCTCTCCTCTGATGGATCATGTTGCCCTTGGACAACATGGTGCCATCAGTGGAGCGAATGAAGAGGAAGCGTTTAAAGCCAGCGGGCTCGAAAACGCCAGGTAACCTCTAAATCAGGGGCCCCGATGTCATCGAGGCTCCGCCCTGTGCATTCTTGGTGTTAGTCTTAGTCAGGGGCTCCGCACACGAGGGGGTAGAGGGGCCGGATGTGCCGATCTTGGCTTGGTCGCCTACCAAAGTGGCAGCAGACCTATCCGTCCCCGCAGCCCCCGCGGATGGAGAGGAGCCCCGAGTCTTCTTCGTCTTTTTCTTTTTAGGAGAGGAGGGCGGGGAATGAACCTGCTTCTCACCTCCACCGGCAGAAGCCCCTATGCCAGATGGGCCGGCCTTAGCCAGGTCCCTCTCCGAAACGGAGAAGGTCCTGGTAGTCGTAGGGGCACCTGTTGGAGGAGATCCCTTCCCTCCTTTTACTGCCTCGGAGTCCTCGGCCATTTGAGGGGGACCTTGCATAGGGGCGGATTCGGGTTCGGTGCTTGGCGTCGAGCCCGGATTTCCCCCCATGGAAGGCCCTACCGTCTGAGGCTGGGTCTCCTCAAGGACCATGTCTATCACAGGAGGGGCCTCCAGTTAGCCATCCCCTCCCAGGACATAGCAGGTCCCCTTGGCAGTGTCGCCATCTTGTGTGGGGAGGCACAGGCCTTGACCCCAGCAAGGTTTAAAATTCTTGCCAGCAGGTCTTTTGAGGGAAGCGACCGAAGGGGCCTGGCTTCCCTCTCCTTCCTAAGGGGGTTTGCCCTACCGAGAGCTTGCACGAGGGGCGGTCGGCAATGGGCTGCCTGCTGGCTTTCTTGGCAGTCCCCTTAGAAAGCAAAGGAGGGACTGCCGCTGGAGATAGGGAGGTGCCGGGAAGCACCTCCAGAGAAGGGGGTGAGGGGGAGCTCCCTACACCCGTAGGCGTAGGAGAGGAGTTAGCCTCCTCTTCGGTTAAAGAAGTATGGAGGGTCCCTTGCGCAAGCCCAAGGGGGGGGGGACCTCCATTTTCTCGGTGGAGCTGCCCGAGGGCGGCTCCGTAGATGTTTTTGGGGAAGTTGGGGGTTGGGGTTTTTGTTTTTTTCATACATGGGCATGGTGACCCTCTTTTTAATACGGGACGCAATAGCTCATCACCTCTTGCAGTTGCCCGCACTGCAAGAGGTGCTTACAGGCCTGGCAGAGCCAGGCGCCGCCATTTGGGACCATTCCTCCCGCCTGGTGGCCTGGCAGTCCATCGGCATGGCGGCTCAACCTTGAACACGGCGTAAAAATTAATAGATTTTGAAGAGGAGAGGAAAAGGGATGTGAGGAAGGTATGGGTGGGGATGAAGCAGGTTGTTAAAAGCCAGCCACCCCTGACCGGAGCTCAGGGGTTAGGGAATATTGTCCCCTCCCCCCTCAGCCCCGATCCGGGACGGTTGGCTAAGAAGAAAGTCAGCATCTACCCTGTGAAATTAGAGGCTGACCAGAGAAAGTTGTGCGAGAGGTTGTATGAAAAGAGAGGAAACAAGTGTTTTGAAGGAAGGAAGAGTGGCTAAGCTAGGGCCGGACGGAGCGCTGGATCCCGTCAGCACGGCGGCCAGGATGGCAAATCGCCGTGCCCCTTACGGGGTTTAGCCGATGAAGAAAAAGAAATGAACCGGTTAGTAAGAAGATGGACACTGCTAAACGGGCCCTTTGCGCATCCAGAAGGTCGCGCAAAAACCCGACAGGACAAACGTATCCCAAATTATCTACGGGGAGCTCGGTGTATTGCCAGTTAGGCTACTAGACTACACTAATTCCTACAATGCAACTTGCCAAAACGACCGAGATGTGGATCAAATTCTTTCGAAAAAAGCTACGGATGAACTAACAAAGATTGGATTAGAGGCTAAAGTGAGCAAATAGAGGCCCAGAAGACGGTACACTGCCTTAAAATTGACCACTTGATAGGAGACCATAAGGCGGACGAAATGAAAGAGGTAATAGAGAGAGCACAATCATGAGCAAAAGTTAAACAAGTAATAAAATTCATCAATCATGCACACAATACGGAGTATTCACACGTTTTCAAAGTAATATTCTGCGAAACGAATATGGCTATGACCGAGGGAATCAGTTATTCTCACGTTTAATTTAAAAATCACACCTAATCAAATAAAATAAAGACAGACGAATTCATCAGCATAAAAACTTGCTTCAACTGTTATGCGCTTGGAAAGCACAACACAAGGGACTGTTTGATAAAAGAGATTAAATACTGTTCTGAGTGTACTGATAAAAACCATACGTGGCAGGAATGTAATTCTCAGATAAAAAAAATGTTTAAATTGCGATGGAAATCATCGCACCCTGACAATTGCATGCCCGATGAAGCGTGAACAAATCAAAAATAAGAAAAGAGAGGGCTAGAGAAGAAGAAGAAGAAAAACAATCTTACATTCGCCAAAGTCGCTAAAGCCACAGCCGAAAAAAATCCATCCGGTAAAAAACGTAATCGAAATTAAACTAGGGGAGTCTTTAAATATATTAGCTTATATTCTACACGCACACGTGTTGAATGTAGCAAACCTTAGCTCATATTCATGGGAATTAAATCTAATGTTAAAAAGAACGGTTTAGACGAAATGTGGTTACCTGAAAACCCCCCATCAGCGGACATACTGAGCGTCCGGTATAAACCAACAAATTAAGACAAGACCCAAGAACAGCAAAAGACCCCTAGCCAAGAGAAAACCGCAGAGACCAACCGGGCAACGAATAGAGACCCAAGACTAAGGAAGACTACGCAAAAAAGACAAGAAGAAGGGATAGAGATAGAAGTCGCCACAGGCAGCAACACCAATATGGATACTAACACAGCAAACCAAACCCAACAAGGAATGAGCTAGTTCCCTCTCCACAACTTGTGAAAGAAAGAGATGAGGAAAAGCCCTTCTCCAATAGCAAGGATGATCTAGCACAAGGTATAAAAAAGGGACACTATAAATACGAATACGAAGGCCCGTATACAGAATGCGAGGTATTCACAATGATTACAGCAGGCAACTTAGCAATCCTGCAGGATCTATGTTATACGCTAACGAAATAATTCAAGAAAAAAAGATATGGAAGGACAAAATCACCCATTGAGCATGAAGCGTATTAAACAGAAGATTAAACCGGGAAGAAAGAAAACATAGATAATGGCCCATGTAAGAAAATTTAAAAAAAAAGCCACAACGTAGCTGGATGGAATGAGAAGAGATTCTCTCTGAACAACGCATATTTAAAGAAGACCCGGATATCATTCTACTAAACGAGATTAACATCGACCCAGAAATAAATAAAATCAATATGTTTAATTACTCTGCAATTACAAAAAACACAAATGACATCAGTTACAACGGCGTCGCTATGGCAATCCGAAACGATATATAAGTTTCAAAAACCTCTAAGATCTTGACGAAGCATATCTAGCGATTAGCATTAGAACAATGGCAGACAATCTAATAGTGGCAACGGGCTATCAACCCCCAAGGAGAGATTTCTTGCCCCTCCACAACTTTACAGAAATTTTGGCTACAGACCAAACAGTCTTGATGAGCGACTTAAATGCCAGGAGTAGAGCCTCCGGCTACACTCGTAACTACAACAGAGCCAGAAGAAACTGACCTAGTATTGGAAAGGGGAATAGTAGAGAGTCTAGGAACGGAATTTACAACTTATCTGGGCAAAAATAGAGCTACGAAACCAGATATAGTTTTTGGCAACCCCGAACCTTCAGTTCAATTACAACAGAGAAAGGCCCTACATCAACTAGCGACCACGAAATGGTGATCATGACTTTATCTATGGATCCCATTCAAGTTTAGTGCCCGGCGAGGAAATCATATAGACACGCCGATTGGACCAGCTAAGAAGAAGAGCTCGCCAATTACGGTCCGAGAGACCTAACTGAAGTTTCACCAGAAGAAATAGACCAAGAGATTGCCGACATCATGGAGGCGCTTGTCAGGGCAGATAAAAGACATGTCCCATTTATGCAAATGTTGAATACTATATCGTTGACCTAGATATATATGGTATGATACAATATTCTCCATGCATAAACTTTGATTGATTGAAATAAATTTGGAACTATGAATAATGTAGGCCAAAGGAAACGCTTCGCACGTGGGATGGAAAATAAATGCAACGAGTTTTTAAAGAAAATAATATATATACGAGGGGTGGTCATTAAGTCTTGCAATTCGGATATAAGGAAACGAGATATGAGGAAAAGTGTTTTATTATTTTTCAATATAACTACCCGCGACTTCAATGCACTTGCGCCACTTGTCCCTGAGGCTTCGAATTCCTGACAACCAGAAATCTCCCGACTGCTGTTCAATCCAGTCCTGGACGGCGAGTTGGACATCTTCATCGTCGCCAAACCGGGGTGCACGCAGTGCAGCCTTGAGCTGGCGGAATAAAACCTAGTCGCTAGGGGCCAGATCTGGACTGTAGGGGGATGGTTGAGCTCCTCGAATCCGCACTCGCGCATGGCAGCTTGTGCAACTCTGGCCTTGTGGACTTTGACGAATTTGAAGTCCATCATGGTGCGTGAGGTTTCTAGGAACCCAACGGGCAGAGACCTTGGTCATGGCCAAATTGTCGTGGATGATGTTGATAACACTTCCATGTGATATTCCAAGTTCTCGCTCGATTTCTTCAACCTTTACTTGTCGATTCTCAAGGATCATCTTCTCCACACGGGCCACAATGTTCTCGTTGGTCACATCTGGCGCGCATCCTGGACGGAAGTTATCTTCAAGGGACTCACGACCATGGCGGAACTCCCTATTCCTGCGAGCAATGGTTGCAACCATGCGTTCATGGATCTCTTTTGCATTCTTGCCTTCCTTGGTCAAAAATTTGATCACTGCGCGGTGCTCAACCTTCTTCATTGCTGAAAATTTTGTGACTGACAATCTGCGATCAGCAACTGCTTCTTAAATAGACGAGGTAGGAGCGTGCGGCTGCAGGTCCTGACTTGTCATAACTTTTCCAAACACCCCCACAAACAGCCATCCCCCTTCCTCTGTTTTGCTCTACCGATTCGCAAAACTTATTGACCGCCCCTCGTATTAGACATTAACAAAACAGATAGTTGAATTACGTTAAATTAGTCAAGGTTGAACTTGAGTTGAAAATAACTTCGCGTGACGAGATGAAGTGTGACGTATAAATTTTGTAAATGGATGTTGAATGTGGAAAATGATTTTGTTGTAGCGAATGTAATCGTTTTGTTGTAGCGAATGTAATAGTTTTACTGTAGCGAGTATAATTAGTGAATTGGGGCTGTGATCACAGTGTGAATTGGAATTAGGATCTCTCTCTAATATGGGGTGATTTTAGAGAATAAATGAAGAGAGAAGGAAACTGACCTTAATATGATGGCCGCGAACACAAATGAGAGAGTCAATTCGCGTTATTTGCGGACTTGATCCATAAAGCGCTGGAAAGTTTGACCAGAGTTACGGAATCCATATGGCATTTTGACCATTTCAAAAGCACCAAACGAAGTGGTGATGTTAGTCTTTGCGACATCATTTGGGTGAGTAGGGATCTGGTTGAAAGCAGGAACCAGATCCAAGCGAGAAAATATCTTACAGCCATAGAGAGACGAGGTGAAATCGGCTAAGTACGGCAAACAATAGTGATCAGGAATCTTACAACCTTAAGAGCTCTGGAATCCCCAACTGCTCTGAATTCCCTCGGCGTGGATTTGGGCACAATGTGAAGTAGAGAGGCCCACGGAGAAGAGAAAGGCCTACAAATGCCAGCATCCAGCATGAATTGGAATTCCTCACGCATAGCAGAGAGTTTATCAGGTGCTAGACGGCGTGTTCGTGAGAATACAGGACCTCCTGTTGTCTCAATCCGACGCACCACACTATGTTTAATGGGCCTGTCCTTCAAAGGTGGAAGGGTGAGCTCAGGAAACTCCTGAATAAGTCGCTGAAACGGTGGCTCGGTGGATGGGAGACGAATAAAGAGGAGGGAACTCTGAGAAGGTGAGTACGAACCTGACCGGACAGCGAGGAGAGTTTTGCGGTCGAAAAGCTTGCGTTGACGAGAATCAACCAAAAGGTCGCGAACCGAAAGAAAGTCGAGGCCCAATATTGGACAATCTAACTCGGCCATAATGAAAGTCCATCGAAAAACTCGACGGAGATCGAGTGAGACTTGAAGGTTACGCCTCCCATAGGCCCTAATATTGGTCGAATTGTCTGTTTTCAGAACTAAATCTGAAGGGGCAGAAGCTTTGTCGGCCTTAGAAATTGGTATGACACTGCATTCAGCACCAGTGTCCACCAGGAATGAATAACCAGAAAGTGGGTCAAAAATACGAAATGGAGGACCTACCTAAGGAAATGAGGTGTAGGCAGGGGATGTAGACTAGACCCTTTTATCCCATGCCTTTCTAGTTTAAAGAAGGAGAATTTGGGGTGGAATTTGAAGAATGAAGATTTAGAGAGTTAGGTGACGAAGAGTGATGTGCGAGGAGTGGAGAGGTGAGATTAGGTGAAGGTGGAGGTGCATGTTGCAAATATGTGCAAGATTGTAGGTATTTTACAGCCTGTGCGCCATATTTGTTGTGTTACCAACACCTTTGAGTAGATTGGGCGAAAGTCCCATTATGCTTTGAGAGACTACTAGGCGCAGTGTGGGAAAGAGGATAATAGTGGTTACGAGGCTGTGCACAGCGTACAGCGTGGTGACCGTACCTTTGATGGTACCAGCAAAGGCCCTGATAGCGTGGAAGATAGTTGGAAGAAGTTTGAAAATATTGCTGCCTCTCACCTTTTGCATCGGGATGCCCTTTGATTTCTAAAACTCAGCCTATGTTCGCTCTGTGATCCTTGATGCAGCATTAACCTTTGGATGTCGACCTCCATCCTCCGTATTGAGGCCTTGAGTGACCTCGATAAAGATGATGGAACCTCTAAACCCTCGGCCCGGTCGTCAGAGGAGTTCGACGTTCCTCTAACCTGAGAAATAGTAATATTATTAGATGGACCGTTGCTCCAATTCACGTAGGGATTCATAAACAACCTATCAGCGGTTATGGATATCTGCTCTATATCCGAGGGGTTTGAATTTAAAATAAGCGGCCTGATTCCCTTTGGGACTCCCCTAATGAAAATCTCGGTGATGAGAGGGCTAAAAAGGTCGGTTTGCGCACCTTTTACCCTGATAAGGTCCTTTTAAGAAAGCCAAAGGACTTTTATCTCCCATTTCTTGAGTGTTCAGGAGCTGCCTTAGGTTGTCTACTTGGGACTTGCCGTACTTAGTATCAAATGCCTCTCTCAGGCGGTCCAGAACACCATCCTGTTCCCCATTAATCAAAATCTCCCTAAATTCAATGAATATACTTATGGGGAGACTATGATTGCAGCAGTCTTTTCTTCTTCTGTAATGCGCTGGGGCTTGAGTAGGTACAATCGACGAAACCTCCAGCCATACTATGGGATTTGAAGCATCAAAAGTTGTCAGCGAGAGATATGCATGGGGCTGTCTGATGGTGAGCCGCTTACGGAAGTGGTAATACTTCAGATTCGAGGCGCACGGTAGATGGCGTTGTTAGTCGGCTACAATTTTGGGCTACAGCATATCTCTTATGACGTCAGCGTCAGATGTGACAATCACTGCGTTATATTTTTTTGTTGTTTTAAGGATTTGTAACTTTTAGTCTATTATTTACTAAATATCTGCGCTCTGCTCGTTTATAGTTTTTTCTAAGTTAGGTAAGGTTTCTTGATGTCTTTTATTGTTTTTTGATTTGTTTTCGTGTTTTTTGTTTATTGCGAACCATAACAGCTTCTTACTGGCAACATCGTAGCTTATAAATAGGACCCGTTTTGCAAATGTTTTTCTTTCATTATTGTGTTTTCGCGCTCTCCATGTGCTTCTTTGTTATTCGAATTCGGCTTTACTTTGTATGATCGCGAAAAACTTTTAGATTATCTAGAGGCGCATAAACTAATCAAGAAACCTATAAAAGTAAGAATTTGTTGTTATTAGGTTAGGTTTTTCTGCCAGTAAAAAGCTGTTGGGGATAAAAAAAAGCCCAGTAAATTCAAGGGGACTGCTTGTGGGGGAGATATCACTACAGGAGGACCACCCTACGATGATCCTGAGTTTCAATCAAGTGGAGGGGGGGGGGGGGGTCTGGGGGTGCAGCCCCCCAGTATATACTCATATACAAAAAAATATTACGCCGATATTGTTCACAGCTGACGCTACCGTCTGAAGTCATAAGAGATATGCTGTAGCCCAAAATTGTAGCCGACTAACAGCGCCATCTACCGTGCGCCCCGAATCTGAAGTGTTACCACGGAAGTACTTCGATGGTCCATTATAGTCGCTAGTGTGTACACGTGATGGATGTGCGTGTGTGTGTGTGTGAACTTCAGTCACGTGAAGGAACGTAAAATAAAAATTATCGGAAAAAGAAATATTCACTCGTATTTATATAGATATAATAAATTTAACTTAATAAGGATATTATTAATTCAATTAAGGATGCAATTGGAAAGTTGGGATTAGAAACTAATGTGTTGAGAGTCAACGCTCGGAAAATTAACGCGTGAGTAAGTGATTCGAAAAATATGAAACCATGTGACTGGGTTGAAAATTTATATTTGATTTTATAATTAAGAATGGATGAACGTACGGGAGATAATTAAACAAATTCTGGGCACCATTTTATGCAAATGTTGAATAATATATCGCTGACCTAGATAACTATGGTATGATACAATATTCTCCCCGCATTTGATTGATTGAAGGGACCTTTGAATTATGAATAATGTAGGCCAAAGGAAACGCTTCTCACGTGGGCTAGAAAATAAATGCGAGTTTTTAAAGAAAATAATATTATATATATATATATATATATATATATATATATATATATATATATATATATATATATATATATATATATATATATATATATATATATATATATATATATATATATTAGAGATTAACAAAACAGATTATAATAAGTTGAATTAGGTTAAATTAGGCAAGGTTGAACTTGAGTTGAAAATTTCTTCGAGTGACGAGATGAAGTGTGACGCATAAATTTTTTAAATGAATGTTGAATGTGGAAAATGATTTTCTTGTAGCGAATGTAATCGTTTTACTGTAGCAACTATAATTAGTGTATTGGGGCTGTAATGAAAGTGAGAATGGGAATTAGGATCTCTCTCTAGTATGGGGGTGATTTTAGAGAATAAGCAAAGAGGGAAGGAAACTGACCTTAATATAATAGCGCCGCGAACACAAATGAGAGAGTCAATTCGCATTATTACACAAATGGTGAAATGCGTGTGTTTGTATGTGCGTGAAATTCTAAGAGCAGTTGTTTTTATCAGTGCGTTAAATGAAATCAGTTTCTCGTCACGGAATAATTGAATTATTAAAGGTTACATAAAATAAATGAATTGCAAAAAGTTATGCATAAAATAATTGAATGATTGAATTGACAAAAGGTTAAGTAAAATAAATGAATGAATTATTAAGTGATACAAAAATTACATGAATGATTTAATTCACAAAAGTTAGGTAAAATAAATGAATGATTTGAATCGACAAAGTTAAGTAAAATAAATAATGAATTGAATTTTATACATAATATATATATTTAAGTTTCCCAGGAGGACTTATTATAGGAATGCCCAGAGGGCATTGCTATACCACTACAACGTATAGAACTTTACAGCACCCAATCAGGTCAGCCCAAATAGGAAATCTCGAAAGGAAATAAAAGACAAGAGATTCAATCGAACGATATGGCAGCCTCCAGAGACGCGACCGTGCAAAACTGCGCCGCGTGAAAGACCAACTAATAGAGGAAATAGCACTAGAAAGAAACAGAAGTTGTGTCCTTTTTGTGGAAGCCATAGACGATGAACTAAATCTTACCAAACTATGACAAAAAATTAACATCGCCAGGGGAATAAAGAAAGCCAGGACTGAAAATCATACTCCAAAAGGAAGATGGAAAGAAAGAGGAGCCCCATGAAATTGAAAAAGCGTTCCAAGAGCACTGGAGGAGGGTTTTGATATCTCTCCCAACTAAAACGAGGATTTCGACGGCGACCACGAAGCAAGAGTGGTAGAAGACTTGGAGCAAAACCGCCAAGAAATAGTCCCCAACATAGCTGCTTCACCAACACTACTAATAGAGCAAGGGATCGAACCGATCACTCTACAAGAAATACAAAGAACGCTCAAGCTACTAAAAAGAAGGCATCGGGGATAACAAAAGAAAACCTAATGCGCGCACCAGTCACCTTTTTGTCACAAATAGCAGTAGTATTTAACGCCTCTCTAAGCGCAGGATACTTCCCAGATGCATTAAAAAGGGAAAGATTATCTTTCTATCAAAACCTGGTAAACCACCAAATAACACAGGAAACTCCAGGCCAATCACACTATTGGAGACAGTGGCAATATTAATGGAGAGAGCCATAAGCGAAAGATTAGCCAAGTACCTGGAAGAGAGAACACTGATTCCAAACCATCAGCACGGATTCAGAAAGAATAGAAGTAGCATCATACTCAGAGACGTCCAAAATGCGTTTGATAAAGTCTGGATGATAGGCCTGAAATATAAAATCAAGAGACTAGGGATACCCTCTGCCCTAACCAAATGCCTCTGCGACTATGTAACAGACAGGTCAGCGTTCATCTCAATAGCAGGCTTCGATGGCCCAGACTTCGAAATTCTTCAAGGTGTCCCCCAAGGGGGCTGTATAAGCCCAACACTTTATAGTATATATACAATAGATTTACCAGGGGCTGTCCACGATACAACAACATATACCCAATTTGCCAACGACATTACGATAGTGGTGAACAGCACATACAGACATCCCTCATCCATTGCTAGAATCACAGCGGCCGAAATTGTTAATATTAACGAATTTGAGCGAAAGTGGAAAATTCGCACCAATCCAGAAAATTTTTCAATTATTCCAGCAGGGAGGCGCTTCACCTTAAGAGTAGAGATTAAAGAGAAAAGATACCGCTACGTAAACGAAGGAAAGGTACTCGGGCTAAAAATCACCCGAAATGGCCATGGCAAACACATTGCGGATATAATTAATCAGGAAAAAACGCATCTAACTAAACTATTCCAACTTAGAAACTTAAAAAGAGAAAACATAAAGAAAATATACAGCACTATCTGCAGAGCCACGTGGCTCTACCCAGCTATCCCAATGAACCGTCTCTCGAAAACAAGTGCAATGAAACTTGAGAGAGTACAAAATTCAGCGGTATATATCATCACTAATACAAGAAGGAGAGAACGTAAAGAATACGAGATCTTCACAACGAAATAGAACTTCCAACCACAAACGTGTCCTTACACAGAAGAGCTTTGAAGGTGTGGAACAAACTGGATCGTATAATGAACGAAGACGAAAAAAGAGAAAATCGAAATCCCGCATAACCACAGGCAGTAACTTTAGAAGCGGTAGGCCCGATTCGAGGGAAGAACCGCTCCCAAGATACACTGCAAGGGGAGATTGCAGAGTCAAAGCAGAAACCATATCAAGGAAATCCGCAACAAAAAACAAAACAAAATATGTGAAATATTGAAGAACTACAGAGGCGCGAGAGCTCCATTAAAGAATGCAGAAGACTAATAAAGAAAAATAAACAATAAGAACGAAAGAGATGGCTGGTCACCCAGAAACTAACCGTAACTCTTACTCATTCCTCTTCACCACTTTATCTTAAACAACCCTATCCACTATACTATGACTTTTTGCCGTTCTTTATCCGTGTTGTGAGTGCATTTTCGGCATTCGATTCCTCTGAGCTTTCTGTATCTTCTTCTTCTTCTTCTTCTTCTTCTTCTTCTTCTTCTTACTGTGTTACTGTCTTGAGCGTATTTTCCGAAATATTTACGTTAAAAATTTTTGTTGAATCAACAATGGAAAATTTTATCTACTCAAGTCGATTTTCCTTCAGCAGGTTATTTAGATTTGTGGCATGTGATCTTTGGTTAGCAATATTGATTACTTGCGAATATAAAATATACGTTAGGATTTTCACGTTGAGCGATCCATGAATATTTATCTGGGTTACTTAGATTTGAGGGGCTGTTTTTGTGGCGGAGGCGTAAGGTGTGTTTTTTTTCTCTATTCCGCTTTCTCAGCTATTTCTCGTTCCTATCTTTCAATGATTTCTCATGGTTTGGGGCATGACATGGCCATTTTTCGATGTAGGCCTGAGCAATTGATGCAATTTTGTTGAGGATTTGCAAAAAAAATTGCACGAATTGTCTTCGAGGCTGCATTCGGAAAATATTAATGTATCCTGTTTTGGTCAGTTAGCAGGGATATATATGTTCCTCCATTACATAGCATTTAAAACATATTTGAATATTAAAAAACATGTATCTCTGAGATTTTCATGCTAAATGCAAGTAATCCCTTTTCTATTATTTTTGTCGCCATTTTGGTTGTTTCACATATTATCTTGAACACGTGTGTGTGCTCCTTGAATTTAACCATCTCTCTTATTTTCAGCCATGCCTAGTGCATGCGCAAAATAACCTTAAGTCATAGAAGATAAGGTTACCTAGCCTCTGCCTTTCAACTGTTGGCGTACTACCTGCTCGTGGTCCCCCTGCCTTTAACTGAAAGTACGTCCAACGACCGAGTGCCGGCCGTATAACCCGGCCAACCCCACTGCCTTGTGGGAGCCCTTGGAAGGGCCAAGGCTTCAGGAGTAAACATGGAGATCAAATCTGCACGGTGCTCGTGCATTAGGTGATAGTCCAAGAAGGGACTTTCTTTCGGCAGAGCACTGCAACTTAAACTTGTTCCAGTCGTCCTGGATCATTTCCTTGCCACTGGACTCAGCAGGGAGAACATCATCGTGCAAGTTATCACTCCATGCATTGCTCATTCATCCACACATTTTTGCAATCCCCTCTCAACAATGCTGCCATAACCCACAGTGCAAGACTACACCAACAAATACAAGGATCCCATATCTGCGATGTCTGTGGAAGAGGCTGTGCCAACCTTCGCAGACTTCGCAGCCATCAACGATCTCACCGAAGGCGATAATCATCAACCAAACATCATCAAAATCATCTATGTATGGAGTGACGTCGTCATCGGCAACGATAGACAACATTAAGCAAGTTTTCTTCAAGTACTTGCTTTTTTTCTTCACAGGAATGCTCTCTGATCCAAATTCAATCTTCCTGCACACCACGCTCCTATTAGCTGTTATTTGTGGTGGGCTTTTAGTTTGAAGATCTATTTTTTATAGTGTAATGCTTCCTTCCGGCTGACGATAAAAGAAGTTTCACATCATTTTTTTATGACAAATGAAAGTAAATCCATCGGGGTCTCGATGAATCTGATAAAGAGAATTTTGAGATATGAAAAAATTTGCTGCACTATTCTTGAGAGTTTCCTTAACTTCTGTTTCCACCCCGCAACGGGGCGGTCACTTGTTTACCTGAAAAGTAACCCCTTAGTAAAAGAGAACCTCCGATATAATCCTATTTCTAAATCGTATAAAATTTTGAGAAGTCTCGATCAAAATTGGTGTGGTTATTATATAACAAAATTTGACAACCGGCACTGCATCAGGTCCTGAAGGCCGAGGAACGATGCTAGACCCCCAGGACAAATTTTTCTATATACTAACGTACCAATTTGTCTCAAAACTTGGCTAGAGTCTGCCCCTAGCCAAACCTGACTATTCTATCATCCGACTCCACGCCAATTCTTGCAATTTACAGGTAAAACTCGAAGACTTTTCTATAGTCTCTCCAGCTAACACCCTCTCTGATTTACGAATCCTTGAATCCATATATATATTTTAGATAGTAAACCCACACTTAACGACCAGACTTCGCCTTTACCATTACATATTACACGTAAGATGGTTCCCTTCCTTTACCACCTTCTTAGTTTAAATTAATGTTTCCCTTACTTTGCCATTTTCATGTTAATTTGTGTAACGTTGCTATTACCAATGCAATTCCATCAATTATCGTTGTGGTATCATGACTTATACAAAAAAGTGACTTGTAAGACCATTCCCCTTATGTTACCTATATAATGTCAATTAAAATTACTTTGTATTTATACTAAATATAATTCCAGTACCCAGAAGATGAGGCTGACCCTCGAAACGTTGGTTGAAATTATATGAAGAAAGAAAAATGCATTTCTTTTATGCTGCCCTGGTTCTCTCTTATATATATATATATATATATATATATATATATATATATATATATATATATATATATATATATATATATATATATATATATATATAGAGAGAGAGAGAGAGAGAGAGAGAGAGAGAGAGAGAGAGAGAGAGAGAGAGAGAGAGAGGCCTCTTATACGAGGCATCAAGAATGCGCTTTTCCTAGTTCACATCGAGCCAAGAAACGGAGTGTCGCCTTCTCTTTGCTTCCGATATCTATGTGCATTCCATAGCTTAACAAAGTAACTATGATTCTCGATGAAGGCACAGCTCCAGATTATGTATGTCAGGATGCCTACCTACTTTATCCCTTTTCACTTAAAACCCCCCCGATCCAAAGTACATACACAAATGTCTTTATCACGACCGAACAGACAAGAGATTGCATAGGCTACTCCCATGGCAAATGTGACAGTTTATGCCAATTCTTTACACATAAATATACAATATTTATCCTCTCGAGACACACTAGGATATCGCATCACATCACATCAGGGAGGACAATATTTCTTCCGATTCACGTTCAAATACACTCCGTCCACTGAAGAAGAACTTAAACACAATTAAGTCCACTCAGTTCACTTTAACAAGCATTCTTCGTTAGGTAGATACATGTTTACAAGGACTTCATCTTCTACAAGGAGAACGACTCTTCTTTTCATTTGCTTTCATATTCACTTCTTCCAACGAAAAAAGAATCAAACTCACTTACCTACAGTCAGTTCACTTACCAAACATTCTTGGGTGGATAGATCAATAGACAGACAATCTCAGTTTTGATTCAAGCCCTAAGTTCTCTTCTTGTCATTCGCTATCCCTATAAATTAATAACCCACCATTTATCATAGGCTTTAACTCATCTAAGTACACTCAATCACTTCATCAAGCATTCCTCGTTGTACATTGTCATATGTGTTAACTCCCGCTTCGATAGAAAACACTAATTGGCATTCGCGATATCAATTCATTTTATGAAAGTTGAGTAATATTTTCATAATTTAATGTTGTAAATTATAACTAATTTAACCTGCGTTTCAAGAAAGGGAATTTTGATTCTGCCCGCCGAATTTTCGCAGATAACTATTTGAAAAGGTGGGCACCGCTACCAAATTTTTGAAACCGCTATCTGCTACTCCGCTACCTTGGCTAGCTGAAATCGCGAAACCGCTACCCGCTATCGCTACTTTTTATTGTAAAGCGCTACTAAAGCGCTGCTCCCCAAGGCAGCTTTTCACTGGTTTTTAATAAATTTCAAGGGAAACTACTGTATATAACATCCAAAATTAGCAGTTTTATTGTAAAGAAACGTAAAATAGTTAGCGGTAGCGGTTTTGAATATTTTTAGTCCGCTACCTTTTACTTATAGAAACAGCTTCCGCTACCATTTAGAGAGTCCGCAAGTAGCGGAGTAGCGGACTAATGTAGCGGACCACCCAACTCTAATTATTTGGCGAATAAGATAAACCCCAGCAGTGGTCTTCATAGGAGTTGTGTAGCAGCGTTAAGTGATGAAAGCTCACACGATAAGATAGTGATCCAGAGTAGCTACAAAGAGCTCTAAAGTAGTGGCTACTCTCCATTGACTCCTCATCTTGCGATAGAGTGGTTATCCCCATTCCTTATATGCAGGGGAAGGAGGTGTTTTAAATGGAGTTAGTTTTTAGATCTTTTATTTAAATGTTTCGTTTTCTATAGTTACGCTAGAGTAAACAAAAAAACAAAACACCATTCAGCTGATATAGACTGCACGCGCTAAAGTTTAGATTATTTCTTTTTGTATTATAGTGGGTTATTTGTTCAATTCTGTTTTCTTTTTTTTTTGGCGCTCGGAAGCAAAATACTGCAAAATCGAGGTTGAATCCGATTTCGACGAAATCCTACTCAAACTCTGCCGCGTTTCTCATTCGCAGCGCAAAAAAAGAAAGAACAGATTTGGATAAAGGACACAAAAAAATGGTACAAGAAATAATATAATGTACATAAAAAGTGATTACGGTAATAACCGAGTCAAGTTCCTAATTTGTAGTTGTTACCGAGGCTGTTTCAGTACCTTGAGGGATAATACGGGCACTTCCAGCCTGATGTTCTTTTTGAACTACGAGTGACATTGAAGATTCAATTTCCTCATTGGATACTACCTAGGCCAGGCGCAGATCCAGGATGAGGGGCTAGGGTGCTGAAGCACCCCAAATTTCAGACCCGTTTATGTTTACATTTCTTTGTATGCTGCTATTCAGAAAGAGTTATGTAATAATATCGAATATATATATATATATATATATATATATATATATATATATATATATATATATATATATATATATATATATATATATATATATATATATATATATATATATATATATATATATATATATATATATATATATATATATATATATATATATATATATATATATATATATATATATAAAAAAGTTTTTAAACCGTTCAAATCGAATGTACCTAATGATATACATGTATAAAATACACTCCTGTGTGAGATAACTGTGGAACTAAGAATTTTGTCAATGCTCCCTCATTCTTTTTATTTCTTCTTTTCTCGCTTTCCTTTTTATGCTTATGGAAGGCGGATTCACAACTTTTGTTCGGCTCATCTGGGAAGGGGGGAGGATATACAAAGATAAAGAGGGAGATAATGTTTATCGTAACCTGATTCAATTAAATTGAAGGCATTTAAATGAAATTATGGGTGGCTTAGCGCACAGAAACATTTTGAAAAGCTTTGCGATAATTAAGAGTATAATACAACTTTAACTGTCAAATATATTTCCGACAAATATTGAAAACTTAGATAAATTGAATTTCTTTGTTATTTTATTTTTAATCATAAAACCCTCACAGTGCCACCACCATCAAAATGGCCGCCCAGTGCGGACCGCACCTCTGAAGCTCCCCCAGCTACAACATTGGATTTTGCTCACCACCACCTATTAGAAATGACTTAATTATTTTGCTTCAATTATTTAGATAGGTTATCTAATTATAATCAATTATTTCACCTGGGGATTGGAATGTGTATTTGAACAAAAGATGCGTCTTAAACCAGAGAACGATGACTATAAATACAACCAGAAAACAGCATATTTATTTCATAGACATTTGAACAAAATGTTAATAAGCGATGGATTGTTCCATTGATCCATTGTTCTGAATTGCTTGAGCAATCCGGTGCCGCAAGACTTCACCAAATCTCTTGCAATTTACGGGGATGGTTTTTATTCCATTCTTATTCCAATTTTTGCCACAGATCTTCGGCATTCGTCCGTTTTAGGGCCAAACCCTTCACACCGAGAATCTTCCATAGGTTTTCTATTGAATTTAAATCAGAGATATTTGCAGGCTTATTCATCTGCACGTCGATAATTTCAGCATCCAAGAACTTCTTCACTCTCTTTGTTGTGTGGCGAAAATCATGGTTCTGCACGAAAATAGGCTCACGTATTCTTACTGTTCAAAGAAAGGAGATCATACTCGTATGTTCCTGAACCAGATTCTTGTATACCGCAAAATTTACTTTACTGCGTAAACGGACCAGCAGGCAGAATCCACCGCTTAAAAAACATGTCCTACACCATAATGCTGTCACTTTTAACTTGTATAACACCTTACATGTTGCCTCCCATCCGATGGCAGGATCGTCAGATTGGCATTTTTGACGCCATAATTCCATTTCAAATGACATGAGAAAGTCTGGTGAAAAGCATTCAGGTTTATGCTCTCGGAAATACTACGTGAAATACTGCCTGGTGTCATGCGACCTTCGCTGAGAATACTTTTTTAGAGAGCGACCTGCTTTCTTCCTCGCCTCGAAGCGCCTGATATCATCGTGGAGCTACAATATTGGTGAAATCACAGTATTTTCCCCAATATTATATGTCCCATAATTCATAACTCCCTGTGCTATTTGTTTTTGTAAGATGCTTCTTTATACTATATAGGTTTACGACCTACTTGACATTTAGTCTTATTTCTGCTTCCCTCACCCGCCAACTTATGAACACTTTTTTCCCCTTATTTTTCCTCTCCATTCCATGTGTGTCTATTCTTATAATTTTTTCCTCCATTGAAAGAACCTTACGAGGGGTGGTCAATAAGTTTTGCAATTCGGATATAAGGAAACGAGATATGAGGAAAAGTGTTTTATTATTTTTCAATATAATTAACCTCGACTTCAATGCACTTGCGCCACTTGTCCCTGAGGCTTAGAATTCCCGACAACCAGAAATCTCCCGACTGCTGTTCAATCCACTCCTGGACGGCGAACTGGACATCTTTATCACCCCCAAACCAGTGTCCACGCAGTGCAGCCTTGAGCTGGCGGAATAAAACCTAGTCGCTAGGGGCCAGATCTGGACTGTAGGGGGGATGGTTGAGCTCCTCGAATCCGCACTCGTGCAGGGCAGCTTGTGCACCTCTGGCCTTGTGAACTTTGACGACGTTGAAGTCGATAATGGGAAGTAAGGTTTCTAGACACCCAACGGGCAGAGACCTTGGTCATGGCCAAATTGTCGTGGATGATGTTGATAACACTTCCATTTGATATTCCAAGTTCTCGCTCGATTTCTTCGACCTTCACCCGTCGATTTTCGAGGATCATCTTCTCCACACGGTCCACATTGTCCTCGTTGGTCACGTCTGACGGGCGTCATCTTCAAGGGACTCACGACCATGGCGGAACTCCCTATTCCAGCGAGTAATGGTTGCATAGGTAGGAGCGGTGTCGGTGTGCACCGCAACCATGCGTTCATGGATCTCTTTTGCATTATTGCCTTCCTTGGTCAAAAATTTGATCACTGCGCGCTGCTCAACCTTCTCTATTGTTGAAAAATTTGTGACTGACGATCTGCGATCAGCTACTGCTTCTTAAATAGACGAGGCAGGAGCGTGCGGCTGCAGGTCCTGACTTGTCATAACTTGTCATAACTTGTCCTAACACCCTCACAAACAGCCATTCACCTTCCTCTGTTTTGTCCTACCGATTCGCAAAACTTATTGACTGCCCCTCGTATATTGATTGCCTCATATATCCTTATTTATCTTCCTCCTGCCTCGCTAAATTTTCCTACCTCCTTTCACATTATATCGGTTTTCTTTTCAGCTTCCCGCCCATTTTTTGTGTTTAAGAATATAAAGTGTGCGAGAGATTATATGCCATGCCTCTCTATTGTCTCATCATCTTCCAAAGAGTTATGATTATTTTTGTTTCAGATACGTTTAAGAATGTAATAAGCCTATTATCGTAGATACTCGGGTATTACATAGTTTATAGTCGATTTCCTGAAATTAGATAATAAAGACTGTCGAGGCATCTTTCGCAAGTAGCATTTTCTAATAAACGGGACAGAAAAAAATGGACTTTCGTAGCGATAGAATAATTAGATCGTGAAGGAATTAGGGAAAAGAGGGTTTTTTTCTGCAAATTTCAAAAGATTTGGAACGTTATCATCGGATAAAACCAGAATTTTGAGCTCTTGCGACTAAAGAATTTTCTAAAATAAAAGAGACATAGCTTAAAACTTACATGCTGGTAGCACAGCCATTTTTTAAAGTGCTGGGCTCTTTCCGTCTCGAGCAAAATATGGTGTAGTGCTCTCGGGAAGTTTTCTACCATTAAGAATAAAAACCAAATCCCATAACTTCTAAAGACAACAAGAAAAACGTCTGTTTTTTTTATCAGACATAGATGAAAACGGACATTGCAAAGTTATCTTCCTTCGCCACCCTAACGTCCACCGATGATCTGCAGTTATATATCTTCCACATATTGTCCCCTCCTCCATCTTTACCACTCTCCTTACAAATTTTCTGCGGGAGATGCCTTCGCTGGTTTTTGCTTGATAAAAAAGCATTTTCATTATGCTGGATACAGATTTCCCCCCCAAAAATTTCCTAGCGTTCCAGGCCACTTTTATATTAGATTGAATCTCTTGATTGTAACCACCATGATTACGTATTGTCCGCTTTCATTCTTGTGCTTCGACGATTTCTTTTTTGGTATTGAGGAGATGGATGATGCAAGAGCTGCCATCGATCTTCCTGGCAAACAGTTCTTGTGGTTCTTTAAAAAATGGACACTTAACATATTGATTGATCTATTGTTTTCGTGACTACTTTAGAGAGGTGAACGCCCACCCCAAAAAAGTATGCGCCCCTCCCCCCGTATTTGTAAAAGGTTCGATCTCCTGCTTAATATTCTGATAAAAATTCCATTGTCCTTTTGAATCAGGAATGAGTAATTATAATAGTGGGTAAAATTAATAAGGATAACTAGTAACCTGTAAAATCTTGTACCATCAACCGTTCTAATTGATTTGCGCGCACAAATCTTCGAGGCGGATGAAAAGGATAATTGAGGTAGCCACATACCAACAACCTTGTTGGACGGGTGCGACCAAATTTCTGGTTGCCTCTTGAGAGGGGGCGAAGTGATTCAAATTTCAGTTACACGCCCGACTACTGCGAACTATCCACGAGAAGTTTCACACTACAATATTAAAAAACTGTGATATAGCGAATCTACACTTTGGCTTTCATAATAACTTAGTTTTTCGGATCTTGTCAAGAATAGAGAAGAGCAACGGGACGACACAGAGAGAAATTTATGGACGGTGTGACGAGAGTGGCAGGGGGACATCTTAAGTCTGCAGAGTTGTTGCAGCTAACAAGAGACATAGTCAGGGTGCGCTCCATGGTTGCCGAAGACCAGGTAGACGTGGCACGTCGGTAAGGTAAGGTAATGTATCTTAAAATAACCAGGCGAAGATCCCTCTTGTCGACTTATGTTCTTATTTCAATTTTCTCACCCAGGCATTTCATAAAATGAATCCACTACCTTAAATGCAGGTGTTAACCCCGTAAGGAGCATGGCGATTTGCTTTGCTGGCTGCCGTGCTGACAGGACTCAGCGCCTCGTCCGGCCCCAGCTTAGCCTCTTCTTCTTTCTGACACGATGTCTTCTTACCCTGCTTGCTCACTTTCTATACAACTTCTCCCACAACTTTCTCTGGTTGGCATTTAATTCCACAGGGTAGACGCCAACCAGCTTTTTCTCACCCAACCATCGCGGATCGGAGCTGAGGGGGGAGGGAACAACGTCCCCCCTCACCCCTGAGCTCCGGTTTGTGGTGGTGGGTTTTTAACAACCTGCTTCACCCCCACCCTCACCTTCATTACAGGCCAACGTGGAGCCACCATGCCAGAGGGCTGCCTGGCCACATGGAGGAAGGTGTGGTCCTAAATGGTGGCAGTCGGCTTTTGCCGGCCCCGTGTTCACCCCTCGCAGAGCGGGCTACTGCGTGGGGTGATTAGCGTTTGTGTCCCGTGTTACTAATAGGGTCACCATAACCGATGATGAAAATAAAAAAAACAACCCTCCCTCCCCTTCCCCTTTATCAGCTCGGGTAGTTCCAAAGTAGAAAGGAGGTCACCTGCCCCCACTCTGCTATCGCAGGGTACCATCCAAACCTCTTTGACCGGAGAGGAAGCTTACTCCTCTCTTATGCCTACCGGTGCAGGTGACTCCCCCTCACCCCCTTCTTTTGAGTTGCCCTTGGGCGACTTCCCTTTTCCAGCGGCAGTTCCTACCCTTTACTTTCTAAGGGGAATGCAGAGAAAGCAGGTAGGCGGCCCATAATTGATCGCTCCCGGTGCGAGCGCCTCGATAGGGCCAACACCCTTAGGGGAGCAAGGGATGGCAAGGCCCGTCGGTCCGTGCCCCCTAATGTCTTGCTTGCGTGCGTGACCAACTTGCAGGGGGTCAGTGTACCTGCACCCATTTCTTAACACACGGAAGTCCGTTCGCCGGCCCATTACTTGACAAAAGGTTCCTCCAATGGGATCCGTGATGTCTTGCAGTGAAGGGGGGGGGGGATGGCCACATGGACCCTCACGCCCTGAAGTGGACATGGTCCATGAGTTGACTCAGCCCCATACGGTGGGATCTTCCATGGGGTGGAGCCCGGTCTTTGTGTGGAGAAGAGAAGCGAGTTCATTCCAATCACACCCCTCCGTTTCTGTATGCAACCAAGCCAAGAACTGTACGTACGGCCCCGGTCTTAAACTACGACCCAAAAGTGCGCAGAGCAAAGCCTCGATTATGTCGGGGCCCCTCATTCAGAGGTTACCTGGCGTTATCGAGCCCACTGGCTTCAAACGCCTCCTATTTATTCGCTCCACTGATGGTAGTATGTTGACATAGGACCACATGTTCCATCAGAGAAGAGCACTAGCTACCCTGATTGTTGGAGACCGAAAGATGACCCGTTTCTCGTACCAAAGCCTTCTAGCGAATGCGTCGGATCCCTCCGAGGCGGCAAAGATTAGTTTTCTTCGGACACTTGATGGCACGTCGGTGAGTGTGACGCCGCACTCTACCGTGAAATTTGTGAAAGGAGTAGTTTATGCGAGGGACCTCGTTGACTACTACATACAGACATCACCTTAGAGATGGCAGACCATGAGGCGATCAAGGTAGAACGTGTGATGAGAAAACAAGGAGTAGCCTCGAGACCCACCCCTACACTCTTCGTCACGTTCGACTGTGACAAGCTCCCTGGGTCAGTGCGTGTCGGATGTTATCACTTGTGCGCGAAGTCATTCATGCCACTACCGCGGAGGTGCTACTACTGCTATAGCTTCGGCCACGTGAATCGCTCCTCTCGATGTGCAAAGTCAGAGTTACCCGAAACCTGTGTAAGTTGCTCCAAGGCCGCACACGATAAGTCCAAATCGTGTGTGGCCAAGTGTGTCAAGTGCCGAAAGCTGCACCCCTCTTCTTCGAAACAATGTAGTGCGTCTCTCCTTAAGAAGGAAATCCTGGCCGTTCAGGCCCAGGATCGTCTCTCATTTCGCGAGGCTAAAGACTTGCTCCTGGTGCGCCCGGCGCTGCCTGGGACTTCTTATGCCTCAATGTTAAGAATGACACCCTCTGCTCCTGTCCTCTCCAGGCATACGAACACGGTCGTTTCCGCGCCCACTTGGAACCCTTATGCGTGCTATGGGTAGAGGGTATCTTCCCAGACTCCTGGCGAATCGCTTCTGTGCTTGCTTTTCGCAAACCGGGGAAGATCCTCTACCCCGGCAGGTTTGCCCATGCGTGCGTAAGTTGATGGAGAAATATGTAAATATTAGATTAGCCTTTTTCTGGACAGCGTAGGACAAATGTCTTTTGCACAGTGCGGCTTCCGCAAATTTTACTCCACGTCGTATGCTCTGCTCCGACCCGAAACGCCGTCTGCGAGTCTTTCTTTCATATACAGCACTACGCCATGGTGTTTTTCGATCTGGAGAAGGCTTATGATATCCCAAAGAGATAGGGTATAATGGAGAGTCTCCACACGATGGGGAGGAGGGGACGCCTCCCAATGTTTATATCTGAATTTTTGCGAGATCGTCAACTCCGCGTGTGGGTGGGGGGAAAGCCCTCTCTGGCCCAATAGACCAGGAAGAGGGTGTTCTGCATATAAGTTTCCCTACTGTCACACTCTTTGCCCTGAGTATTAACGGCATCAGCTTGGTGCTTCTGGAAGATGTTCTCCCTACGCTTTACGTGTACAACATTTCGCTCTCTTTTGTCGAGGCCCACATGCCAACTCTGGAGCGTCGACTCCAACAGGCATTGAACCGCGTCTCTCACTATGCCGAAGCGCATAGGTTTTGGTTTTCCTTGGCCAATACTAAGGTGGTGCACTTCTGCCGCCATCCGATGCTCATTCCTGACATAGACTTGTTTCTAAATGAGGTACTTCTAGAAGTGGTGGACTCACACCGTTTCCTTGGTCTTGTATTTGACCAATGCCTCCCTCACCTGTGAGGCTCGTATTCCCAGCCTTAAGGTCTCTTGTACCAGCGCCATGGATATTCTTTGCTCTGTAGCGTTGATTGACTGGAGCATTGATAGGACTACTGCTTTACTGTTTTATCGATTCTTTGTTTGTTCGAAGCTCGACTACGGATATGAGTTTTATGCATCCGCACCGAGGAGCGTATATTGCGGAAGAAGGTTCGATTCACCAATCCGGCATTCGCTGGGCGACCGTACGTTCCCCATTGTCAGCCTACTTGTCAATGCTGGGAAGATGCCCCTCGCTCTGTGTCGTGCACGATGCATTATTAGCCTGTACGCGTAAGTTCGGCGCTTTCTTCAGTCCCCAACAGCTCTCACTGCATCCGTAGCTGAACTCGACGGTGCTTATGCCGCCGAGAGACGCCATTTATAATCTAAGCCCCCTTGTTTAGCGATAGGAAACTCCTTCGAGAGCTCGGTATAGCTCTCAGGGTGGTGACGCCCCTTGTTCTACCCAGGACGCCACCCTGGAGATTACCACCTTGGACTATTTATCGCTATGCTTCTCCTCCTACAGCACCGGGAGTATTGCGTTAGGCCTTTTTGGAGCATACTTCGTTTCACGCTGGGACCTTGCAAGTGTATACGGATGGCTTTAAGTCTCAAGACGATATCGACTTCCACGACGTATCCCCTCTCTTTGAAGTTTGCGGGGCTCTTCCAGGCGCTTTTTCTGTCTCTACGGCCCAGCTGGATGCAATTTAAGTGCACGGTTCAAAGACCGGATTGTTATTTATACCGACTCACAAAACGTCCTGAGTGCTCCCAGGGCACTGGAATCTCCACATCCCCTGGTTCGCGATATCTGTGACGCCACGGTTTCGGCGAGCCGGGTGGATGTCGTGATTATCTTCTGCTTGGATCCTGGACATGTAGAAATTGTTGGTAATGAGCGCTCCGATGAGGGCACCAAAGAGTTCGCGAGGCCTGCGTGACTAGACAAGCCTTTCCCTCTTCCTCACAGCGATAACACGGCAAGAATACGGGCTACCCTCCGGATGGCTTGGCATAGATGATGGAAGACGGTCTAAGGGAACTTCAAGTTACGTGCCCTCACACCGCAACTGCTCCTATAGACCTACCCCTAATGTCGCGACGTCTTCAGGTTGCTTTATGTCGTCTCCGAATTGGACACACTCGCAAGACGCACCACCATTTGATGGAGCGCTCGCCTGCGCCTTATTGCGACCACTGCGTTGTCCCCCAGACTGTTCGGCACATTCTTTTTGAATGTTCCAGTCTGGATGATCTTCGTGCACATTACCTGTCCCGGTACCAGGACGAGCGGGGTCGCTACCACTTGTTCCTTACACTCGTGACTGGTTCGTGCACAGAGAGTTGTGGACTATATGACTGTAGAGGAGGCTGGCCTCCTCCACTTTATTTAACACTGCTTTTTTTTTGTATTTCGCTTGTTTCTTCGCCGGGGGGAGGTGGGCTTACTCTTGATGCCGGCGCGACCTTCCTTCTTGTTGCTTTTTTTCCTTGTTTTCTTTTGTTGTTGTTGTTTTTTTAGCCTTTGCACTTTTTATCGTTGTTATTTACATATTGATGTCTGTTTTTCTTTAATATAGCCTACTAGTAGGCTCTTTTGTGACTACGGCGACTTCTACCCTAGTAGGAATTGTATTTTTGAAGGAATTGCAGTCTTTGGTTGTATTTCCATTCAAAGTCACAGGGCTATTTTGGGTATTTGGACCAGTGCATGTTTTCAGCATTTCATCCACAAACACAGCAAGAACGCCAGTTTGGTACGTGTTGTCACATAATTTTACAATGTTAAGATAAGCGGACCCAAAATTACTCATGTCAAGGAGATTTCTGTTGGAATCGGGGGAGATTGGCGAACCCAAATATATTGGGTTCATATTCTTGACCTGATTCTCGAATCCAATGTAAATATCGTGGAAGGTTGTTGTTGTTGTTTTATAACTTCCCAGGAGCAGATGACCACTTCTCCTTCTAACCGCTTGGGAGATTAAGGGAGAAAGTCTTTGTTCATACAGCCTGTGTTGTAGCTCCAGTCAACGTTACTACAATTAAGTGGGGTCGCGCCTTCTGCGAGACTGTCCTGAGGAACCAGATTAAATTGGAGGCAGGCTGTTGCATGCTGTAGGAATTTTATGACACCCTTCTGTTCTAGTGATCTACGCAACAGCTAGAAAATGGAAGTTCATTTGCAACTTAAGCTCAAACAAGATACATAGAAGTGGGTTGGTCCCACTCCAGGATTTTATCGTATCGGGAGTGGTCGTGTCAAATCCACTTGGAATGACGTCACAACTTTACAACACTTTTTCTCTTGCCCTACCGTGTGGCTAGTTTTTTTTAAAACAGCCTTGCGTGCTAGACGAGCTGCCTGCCAATGCAGTACAGCCATTTGCACCCAAGAATTGCAGTAGAGAGGTGGTCAGGCCATTACACACAGGGAAGAGATTATTGAGGCAAAATGGACCTTTCCCATTCATCACGCCCCAACCACCAGGACCCCTCAAGTACAGTTTTTTTGCAACCTGCAGACTTTAGATTGCGTTTTATTAGAGGTTCCAAATACTCTTTTCTAACACAGCATGAGGTAGCTGGTCAGCTCTTATAGGCTAGACAGAAGGTTGAGGGAGATGAGGAGAAATAGTACGGAAAGGCCGAAAGTAGATGTAAGCGGAAGAAGGAGGAGAGCCTAAGCTGGCTCCGGACGGGGCGCTGAGTCCCTTCAGCACGGCGGCCAGGAAAAACCTATAGCCAATCTAATGTAAATATCAGGGAAATGATATACTCGTAAGTTAACCATGCACTATTAATTTTATTAATGGCAGAATAAATCAAACGATTTACTAAAACAAATATTAACAATACATATTAATTAAAAGGGAAATTGAGAGGCGCTTGTACCACAACAAATAAATTATTTGTTCTCTTTCTTTCGAACAAAATGAAGATTTGTAAATAACCCGGCAGAAATTTACATTTGCATCCTTCCTTGTAAATGTCCATTCAAGAGCTACACACTGCAGGCAGTCACCCCATTGCGTCATCGGTTGTCTGCCCGTTCACAACACACACACACACACTTTCTCTCTCTCTCTCTCTCTCTCTCTCTCTCTCTCTCTCTCTCTCTATATATATATATATATATTTTATATATATATATATATATATATATATATATATATATATATATATATATATATATATATATATATATCGCTTTCTCTCTTAATCTCTTTCTTCTCTTATATTCATTATTCTCTCTTCTTATTCCCTCCCTTCTTCATTCTCGATTCTCTTATTTATTCACCCTTATCTTCTTTATTCTCTATTATCTTATTTATTATTTCTTCTCTAGAACAAAGGGTCTGTGGGTTACAGACGTAACACGCATTAAAAGACATGTTTCCTAAATCCGCCCTTAACTTCTCAATTGTTGACTCACACACGGAGATAATAGTCCGAACTACCACTGAGTCATTCTCCCAACACCTGCTTAGGCTGCAATATCTCGGCTCTCTAAAAATCTCGGTCAGTGATAAGAACGAATTTAATGTCAAGACCTGCACGCTCCTAGTGGATAACTTCTTCCCAGGACCTGACACCACAGACGAGTTCATCGCTTCTGTCATCAAAGAAGTCTTCACCGCCAACAACATAATATTGAGTCAGTCAGTGTTTTTAAAAGGCCATATTCTCGTTCTTCCATTCCATTTAGGGTTGCTAAGATAACTCTAAAACAGCAAACGCTGCTAATGTTTATAAAATTTGCAGGAACACTTATGCGAGTTCAAGAAGAACTCCCCACCCCACTCCAGTGCCGTAACTGCAGCAGATTCACCCACTTTGCAAAATATTGTAAGAGCACCGGGAATCCGTGCTTTCGATCTGGACAATTGGGACACAATGCCCAGATTGCACATAAGAGGCGCACTGCCTTAACTGTGGCGGCCCACATCATGCCCGCCACAAGAAATGCACTCACTATCTCTATCACCCGGAGATTCGCGTTCGGTCCCTACGATCCGGTATCTCTAGACGCCAAGCAAAACTAGACATGCGTGAAGAAGGCATCACACTGTCAACACCCACCTTTTCCGCTGTGACGAGTGGTGCTCCTAGCATTCACGGCATTCTACCCACGGCTAACACATCAGCGCTCAGAATCGACCACCCGACATCAACCTCTCTCTGCCGAATGGTCGCCCCTCCCTTGAAACAACGTACCAAGGAACCTTTGCGAACACACCTAGCTACGCCTTCGCAACAAGGTGATGCAATAGAAGAACAAATATTACCCCCGATCTTGATGGAACGCAACCCATCTCGCCCCGTCGAAGAGTGCCACTCTCGCCAGAAGTACATGTCTTTCACCTATCCTCAAAATACGAGTCTTCCCCAAATCACAGGAACAAACATCGAAGAGGCAGAGAACGAACTTAATTACCTCCCTCCCTTATATGTATCAAATCATGAACCCACCCATGTACCACCTACAACTAAATCCTCAACGGTTCCGCACGTTGATGAACTTATAGATTATCCACCTACCCAGATGTTTGCCTCTACTAAGGGCCCGATGGATGTGGAAGCTGTTATTGCCCAGAGTAAGCCACTTCCCGGTCCCCTTCACTGCAGGTTATCACTGCCCCATGTCTCCCCCGATAGTAAATCCCTCAGTCCCCCGCGGGCCAATCGTGAGGGAGGTGGAGGTCGTAAGCGCTCTCTACCTTCTCTCTCCGATTCCTCTTTGAGTCCCTGCAACGACAAACACGCCCAACTCGAGGATGACGCCTCACCCTCGCCTGGAGCAATGAGCTCTTCAGAAGAAACGTAGTTTGATTCCATTAAATCATATACCTCGTATAGCCTCGCAAAGCATTTTATCTGAGAAATTACATTCACCCGACGAGAGAGATCTTGTAGACCTCTCGCTCGCTATACTACATGGAAACGGTACACCAGATCCTCTTTACTGTAACGATAACGATAACACTACGATATCACCATGGTTAAATAAAACTACCGAAACCGCCTAAACTACTGACCTTTTTCAGTCATGTGATCACCTGGCCAACTCATCACCTTGTCTTATGCCCCTCGTACCACCTAATCGCACCTCCCTGATTACAGATTATGATCTGCTTCCGGGTGTAGAGCTGCCAATATAGCATCCTACAACCCGACACCCCCTCTTCAGATTCTCCCCCACCCACCAAGAAAACTACCCACCAATCATCACTAAACCCTTTAACCCACGCTATTGATGCCCCCTCTATTTATGGTAAATAACATTATTTTGATGTAAAAGTATATAAAAAGTTTCAAGGGTTATGTTTCTTTTCAGTTATGGTATAAACATGATATACTGTATTTACAAAGTTATAGAAACAGTAATACAGTAGTAATAGCTATTATTTCCCTTATATTTTGTTTTAGGCAACCTGGACAACAATGATACTTCTCTTACATTCCATATAGATTCAGCACTAATTTAGTGAAAAAAAAATTGTAGAGTTTTCTAGAACTTTCGAGAATTTTTATATTTTTGAAGAATTTCTAGAATATTCTGGCAACGTAGGTGACTGTATAAATACAATGTCTACTCGACAGATCAGTTTAACTCTAGCCGTCATGGCGCAGACATCGTCACTCGTCATTGATAGAAGCATTCGTCATCAAGAGGTTGTAAGCATCCGACAGACGCATTTTGTTATTTCTGCAGCGAATTTATTAACAAGAGCGAAAAAGTACTCTGTAGAGAGATCTGTTAAAATGCGTGAGGCTTATAAGGCATATTTCGGCATGCCAGTCGAAGATCAATACAAACCACCTTAGGCACCTCATTTAACTTGCAAGCTTTGCAATAAACTCTGGAAGGTAATATATATATATATATATATATATATATATATATATATATATATATATATATATATATATATATATATATATTGTAGAGGTATAATAGTTTAGTATATATATATATATATATATATATATATATATATATATATATATATGTATATATATATATGTTTAGCTTTGCCCGATTCCTGACCTCAGCTCAAAAGACGTGCCCTTCGAGGGTGTACTTATAAACAATCAATTCAAAAGTGCAAACTGCCGATCTCGTATTACCCTCTCTCAGAGCTACAAGACGCCAAGCCCGGGAGACCAACCTGAGGTCTCACCTTGCGAGTCTCCCCTCCACCTCCCCATTACCCCACGGGAGTAATTTGGGTATATAACAGGTTGACCCGAGGAAACGGGGCTTTTTGTTCGTTTTAACAGAAGAGACAAGAAAGTCACTGGTTAACAGAAGATTTTTCGAGCGAAAAGAAAACAGAAAATTCACCGGTACAAAGTTATTGTAAGTTAAGTGAACTTGCAGTCTTTGTACAATACCAAATTGTATCAAGGAAGCTCAGCGCCGTTCGAGCCCCAAGATTATTGAGTATCAATCTACCCAGTTTGAGGACTCCAAATCTTACTCTATCTGAGTTGGACAAACCCCAACTAGATAGAAAAAAAAGAAGACACCGATTTCATCTCGTCCGGAAGAAAACGAGGTCAAGGTCGCCCCAACCGCCTAAAAATAGAAGGAATTTTCGCTTGAAGTCGCCTCCACCCCACCCAGAGCCCTCGTGATACCACCCGTCAAATCGACAGGCAGGTCGACGAACTCCATCTATTGAGCAAACAACCAACTACTCGAGCTACGCCTCTCCAGAACAAAATCTCCGAAGATAGTCTAACTGGTCTCGGGTATTTAATCTCCATTACCTTATGTAAGTAAAGAATAATCCTGTTGTTTATGTCCCCGTGCATAATAATTAGTTTATTGGATATCTGGCTAAGGACAAAGATATTAACTTAAAATTGTTCCTTCCCCCGTCAAATTCTATCTCGAATCGAGCCTCGACAGCTCTCCCAGTAATCCCATTTTCTTATTTTTTTAAGTGTATTAGATCTGTATTTTGTTATGTTATTTAGTGAGAGGGTTTATGTTCATTAAAGTATATTTTTTTTAGTAAAAGCACCGTTTTAATTATCTTCTAACGAGTTAAAGTTGCAATAATTGATAAAGTCAAGTAAGAAACCCCTTTTATTCATTCCCTTTAATAAAAATAAAGTTTAGCACTCTTAGAGAACGATCCTCAAGCGATCACCGAGGCACGAACCTACGCCTCAAGTCAAAGTTATTTTGTTTATTAAAAATTAATAAAACAAATAAATAAATAAATATATATATATATATATATATATATATATAATGTGTTTTGTCTATTTGGATACTGGAATTTTTATTTTTTTTTTAATATTTCTAATAACACTAAGTGAAAACTATTTGTATATTTATACCTATGTTGTCCTTTTGTTTTTTACAGGATGGTACAGAGGAGAAAAGAGAGCTATAAATTTTGCAATTACACGAATTTGGAGGGAACCAACTGACCACTCAAGCAATTGTTTATTCTGCATGGCAGACCCTTCCCAACGTCGAGCAGGCAAAAATCGCCTGTTATCATGTATCCAGACCTTCGGTCATCTATTGCGCCAGTGCCACACAGTTCTGAGCTTCGCGTACCCACTCCTCCAAAAAGAGAGCAGGAGTTTTTATAAAGGAAAAGCAGTTCAGAAGAGGAATAAGTCATTGATCCAGATTACAGAGGTGCAACTGAGGAGAGAAACCTATACTACCCCAGCCAAAATGATCTCAACGACTATGTCAGAGATCTTGGCCTCACAAATTCCAATGCCGAGGTTTTAACTTCGAGACTCAAGCAGTGGGACTTATTAGATGACAGTGGGCAAATATTAGGTCAGAAAAAGCGTCACCAGTGTTTTTCAAGCTTTTTTACACGTTAAGATGAGCTTTGTCGCAATGTGACCGGTCTGTTTGAGGCAATCGGAATCACCTGTAACCACAGCGAATGGCGCCTCTTCATTGACAGCTCGTCCAGGAGCCTCAAACCAGTCCTGCTTGATAACGGGAACATGTATCCATCTCTTTTCCTTACTTACTCGGTCCAGCTGAGAGGGAATGCAGCACTGTCAAGATCTTACTAGATGCATTGAAATATGAAGAGCACAGTTGGGAGGTTATCAGAGACTTCAAAATGGTAGCCTTCTTGATGGGTCTCCAAGGCAGCTTTACCAAGTTTCCTTGTTATCTTTGCCTTTGGGACAGCAGAGATACCGTGGCACACTACCATCAGTGGGATTGGCCACAACGGACCGAGTTTAGTGTGGGGATAAACGGCATCAAATATGTAGGAACCTTTGTTGGACCCTCAAAAAGTACTGTTTCCTCCTCTGCACTTAAAATTGGGCCATGTGAAACAATTCGTCAGAACTCTAGATAAGGAGTCTGCAGCTTTAAAGTATCTCCAAGGTTTCTTTCCTAAGCTATCTGTAGCAAAGGTAAGAGCTGGGATTTTCGTCAGTTTATAGGGTCGCTTATTATGGGGTCAGCGTAAGTAGGTCTTGTTTTGATCCTATAAGGGTTTGGTAAAGTGGATTGCTTACAGGTTTCTTGACGTACGGTCCGAGGGGTATTAACCGATCAAAGTTTGTAAGTAAAAGGCTCCTTCGTGAAGGAATTAAACACTTGTATTTTTATACCACTTTGATATGTTTACACTTAAGGTAAAGATTTAATTTGCGCAACGGAATATGCTAAATCGAGTTATAATGGCAAGAGCAAGAATAATGGAGATTTGCAGAGCGGTGAATTAAGAGTCTAATAATTGGTCAATGAATAACTAAATGAATCAATCAATAATGTGTCAATAATTCTCCTTTGAATGAAATGTTCTCTTATTTATACCAGGCAGCATTTTGGAGGCGACGCGTAGCTCCGCCTTCCTTGGGTCGCTGAGGCGGTGCTTAGCTACCTATCAGTTCAGCGTAACCTGTGATTGGTTGGGGTCTAGTCTGTGATTGGCTGAAATTCTCCGCTTCGTATCTTAATTTGTGGGTCTTCCTCCTGCGCGGTATCACACATACTCCGTTTGCTGAAAGTTATAAGATGACCTTATCAAATTTTACATTAAGGTGAAACATCTTTTGTCGCCGATTCTGTTCTCCATTCCAGACAGCTTTAATTACTCTGTTTGCCCATTTGCTCTCACACTCGGGTGCGATAGCCTTAACTTGCTGTTGGGTTTCAATTCAAACGGACGTTCTAATCAGATTCCGCTGGTTCACAAACTATCTACAAACGACTTTATTTTATTGCTCCTACCATTCCATCTTAGATACTTCGACCTGACAAAATGTGTATTTGCCCTCTCTCCTTCTCTCTCTCTCTCTCTCTCTCTCTCTCTCTCTCTCTCTCTTTCTCTCTCTCTCTTTGTGTGTGTGCAGTCATTGTACACTACAAATCCACACATTAAAAGAACATGGAGTACAAGGAGTATCCAGAGAAGCTCACTAAGACGAAAAAAGCAGTGTGGGATAGCTTTATCGCACTGGTTCTGGACTTCCAAGGTAACACAAAGCCTAAAAATATGTAGAACTTGTTGATAACTACGGCAAGATGGGTTGCAGGATGTCCCTGAAAGTCCATATTCTTGAGGCTCATTTTGATAAATTTAAGGAGAACATGGGAGCGTACTCTGAGGAGCATGGCGAGTGCTTTCATTAGGATCTACTGGACTTTAAACGCCGCTATCAACCATCGTATAATGAAAATCTGATGGGAGAAAATATTAGGGAGCTGATTCGTGAAAGTAATTTACAGTATAAGAGTAAATCACGGAAAACTACTCATTTCTAATATTTTAATTGTCTCACTTATGTAATTCTAGAATAAATAAATGCTATTTTTGTATCATGTCGTTTTGTTTCTACTTTATGCAAATGAAAGTTCAAATTCGCCACTTCCTTCCAGAGGGAATAGGCAAATTTCATATAAACATCATTATCCTGGACACAAAAGTAAAGTTAGAAAAAAATAACAGTGTATTTTCATGTATTCTATACACAAACAAATAGAAAATAACAGTTGCTACCCAGAGCAAAAAATCGTGTTACACAGTGTATGGCTCGCTGCAGGACCTCTTAAAACAGTTTCCCTGAAGTGATTTGCCTCAGTGAAAGAAAGCTCCTAGACCCCTCTTACTTTTCTCCTACCGGCTACAAACAGGTCAGCCTTCTACAACCCCAATTTTATGGTAACCTTCTAGTCCGCACGGATATACCATTTACCACCATCCCCCTCCGCACAAATCTTAACGCCCTCGCTGTTCACCTTCACCGATCTACGCTCTTAACTGTGTGATCAATATACCTACCACCTTCCAGACCAATCACCTTTGCCTCCTTAAAGGAACTTGTCTTCCAACTCCCGAAACCATTCCTTTTAATTGGAGACTTTAATGTTCGTAACCAGTATTGGTACGATGCCCTAAACAACAGCAAAGGACATGCTGTACTAGTTGTAGTCTTACAACAAGACCCACAAGTCCTCAACGACTAAGCTCCTATCCATTATCATCCCCAGACAGACTTCTTTACCCACATCGATCTCTGTATGTACTCAACTGACTTCCCGCCCGATCACTTCTTCAGAGTATTTGATGATATGTGCGGAAGTGATCATTACCTTCTGCTTCTAGATCTACCCCCCCTTTCCTCCCTCTTCTCAAGACCATATTAGGCCTACCAGAAAGCTGACTGGGAAGTTTTTGTAACGTTGTCCTCTTCCATAACTGTGTCTGATGAAACAACAGACGGTACATTCCGCTTAAAAAACTTTGTGGAGCTTTTTTCAGCAACGGCCCACACACATGTTCCACTCTGCAAAGCTCGACTCAAACCATCGGTCGCCTGGTGGAACAAAGAGTGTAGCACCGCTAAGCGCGAACGAAGTAGGCTCCATCGCACCTTTCGAGATAATCCCCGCACGTCTTCTTACACTAACTATAAAATACAATGCGGCATCGCCCCCTCCCCGCCGGACCTTCCGCCAGGCAAAACGTCACTCCTGGATTCAATATACATCCTCCATCTCATCCCGTACCCATCTAGCCAAGGTCTGGCGAAGAATCAATAAAATCCACGGCTCCTCACAACACTCCCACCTCCCCATCCTCCGTTTAATGGCAACCATGTTAGTGCTCCCCAGGACGTTGCACAGCTAATTGCGAACACACTCAGCTCAATCCTCCATGGATCCCTTCTCTCCAAATTCAACCGACATAAAGCCCTAATAGTATTGCAACCATTAATGTTTGAAACATCCAGAAAACTGTGCTACAACGAACCCTTCTAGATGAAAGAACTTTAGAATGCACTCTCATCGTGTAAGAACAATGCCCCTTCAGATGACTTAATATCATACACACTGATTAAACACGCCCATATAGATGCCCTTCAGTGCCTATTGACAATTGTTAATGATATTTTCCTCTCGGGAACTTTTCCCCAAGAATGGCGCCACAGCACTATCCCCCCTTTCCTCAAACCAGGAAAAGACCCTTCCAATCCAACAAATTACCGGCCAATTGCGCTTAACTCGTCCCTATACAAGTTGCTCGAGCGCATGGTGAATGCCCGCTTAATGTGGTATCTGGAAGAGCAGGAGCTCCCCCCCTCCGTACCAATTTGGGTTTTGCCTAAATCGCTCCACATTAGACCCTCTTACTATACTTCACCATGACATTGGCCTTGCTTTCTCTAGAAGAAACTTCATCACCTCAATCTTCTTCGACTTAGAAAAGGCATATGATACTGTCTTGCGGCACTTGATTTTACAACAGCTAAACGACATGAGAGTTCGTGGACCCTTGCCATTGTTTATACGTAACTTCTTAAAAGACTACTCTTTCTGTGTCTCTCTTCGAGGCGCCCGTTCTTCGAAGCTCGTACAATATGAGGGCGTCCCCCCAAAAAGTGTGCTTAGTACTACTCTTTTTATAATTGCGATCAATACTGCTCCCTTTATGTAAACGATATTGCCATCTGGGTGACGAGCTCATCCGCGGCGATGGTCAACACCCTGCTCCAGCGGGCCGTCAACTCAATAGTGGCTCATGCCTCATCGACCCGATTCACCATTTCCCTCCCTAAAACAACGGCGGCCGTTATTTTTACTAGACGCAAATCGATTTCTAGGATAAACCTTAATATTTCTGGATCACCGATCAAATTTGCCACCAATGCGAAATTCCTAGGTCTTATATTCGACCAGCATGTGACATGGCCATATCATATTGAAGACCTTAGGATAAGATGTGCCCCCGTACTTGCCCTTATGGCCTCTTAATCGAAGTTACACTGGTGAGCTGACCGCCGCACTCTCATTGAGATCCAAGATCACTTCTCCTGTCAGAGCTTGATTACGGCTGCCACCTGTATGGCTCAGCTTCAAAAAGCATGCTGAATAAACTGAACTCACTACATCACAGAGGCTCCGCCTTGCTACAAGAGAATTTAAGTCTTCACCTGTAATCTCTCTCTATGCTGAAACAGGATTCCTCCCTCTCTGATCTCGCCGTGATGAATATTGCCTCCGATTCTACATCAAATCCATCCGTATGCGCTCTAAACTCGCTCATTTCTCTGCCCCACGCCCCCTCTACTAGAGATTCGCCCTCCTACCTTCTATTCATACACCCTACGTATAGCACAACTTTTAGAAAAATTCGAACTTAGACAACTCTCTGTTGCTCTGAAAAGACAACCTACGTTACCTTCGTGGACTCGCAGGAGTGCTCAGTTTGTGAACCTTTCCTGAGAGGCCCAAAGGGTGAGATATCAACCGCAGCTCAACGCGCCATGTTCCAAGAGCATGCAGACACTCACCTCAGTGAAACACCTATTCATACCGATGGGACGAAAACTAATGCAGGGACTGGAAGTGCCGTGGTCCTTCCCTCCCATATTTTACGCTCCACCCTACACCCTACAGCATCTGTATTCTCAGGAAAGCTCGTGGCCATCAAAATAGCCGTGCGCGCCCTCGGTCTCTGTTACCCATGGTTATATACTATATCTTTTGACTCATGAGCGCGCAGACTTCCCTTCAGCGATTGTTCCTTCGACGCCCTGTAACCATGGAGATACTGGAAACCATACACCTCTTGACTGGATGCTCTTACTCCATATCGTTTTGCTTGCTGTCTGGACACTCAAACATCCAGGAAAATGAAACGGCCGACCTAGAAACTAAGAAGATCGCCATCCATAGTGCACCGTCCATACCTGAACCGCCGATCTTTCACCGAGACTACATCCCTTTCATCCGTAAATTGGTCAGAGAAGAATGGGAGCGATATTGGAACTCTTATAGACACCCTCACCTACTTCAACTTAAGAAAAATGCTTTCCCGTGGCCATAATCCTACTTCCTAACCATGAAGTTATGCTGTGCCGCCTCACCCACGGTCACTTAATGCTAGCGAAAAACCACCATCTTGCCAGACGTGTCATTCTCGCATCCCAGTGCAACACATCTTGCTCACTTAACCGCAATACTCTGCCCATCGAAAGAGCTACTTCGGTCTTCACCCCACCTTTGTCTCTGTTCTCGGAGATTCCCCCCATGTTATGCCCAACTCAGTACGATTCCTGGAAGATGCTGGTCTTTCTTCCAAAATTTAATCCCTCAGTTACTTCCTTGCTGCCCTACATTTTAATCATATTTTACTCTCCTTAGTTTTTGCCGAACCTTGTACATCCGTATTTTACATGAAGACTTTACCTAAGCGCATGTTAGTGCTCTTTTATTTTGTTTTTAATCTTTTAAATGAACTGATAATATTTATTTCCACATTATTCGACTGCCTCTTTTGCCTCTTTTTATTACCAACTTAATCCAGATGAGCCTATAGGGCAAAAAGGGCAATAAATCCTTAAAATAAATAAATTATCTCTTCTCTTATTTATTTTCTCTTCTCTTATTTATTTCTCTTCTCTTATTTATTATCTCTTTAGTTATTTCTTTTTTATTTTCTGTTCTGTTCTTTATTCTCTTCTTTATTTTTTCTTCTTTTCTTGATTCTTTCTTCTCTTCTTTATTCTCTGTTCACTTCTTGTAGGCGCATTGGGGGAGGCGGCGGTTTGGACCGGGGCCACTATCACCACTAAGGACCACTTCTCTCGCATGGTGAACAAATGTCAGCGGGGACTAGCGCTAGCGAAAGGTGTGCGTAAAGGAATAGCGAGACGAAAAGAAAGATGGGCTCAGTATGGAGGTGAAGGGAAGGGGGAAAAGAATGCGAGCCAAGAAGGAAGTTGTAAATTCCTCTCAGCTCCATCAGGGAAGAATGGAAGCAAGCTGGTCAGAGAAAATATTGAAAAATTAGACGCGGACCAAGAAAAAGGGTTAAGAAGGGTTCATAAAGAAAATGGCGAAAATGACTGAAAGGAAGATGTGCAGAAGGAATAAAACTCAGGTAGTTTGAGGCTATTTGAAGCTACTTGGGTCTGCAAGGCGACGAAGGAAACAGGTGGCTCACGAAAAAACGACCCAGGGAAGATCGCACGATGCAACGGATATCGATGAAAGATCGATTTGATACAACAGCTATTATTTCACCCAAGTTGCCCTGCTCCCCTCCTAAGAAACCACTCATAGGAAAAAGGAATAAAGCCGATAACCTGGCTTTAGCTACTGAGCATTTCTTACAAAGTGCTGGAAAGTGTAATTGTTTTCAGCAACGAAAATAAATTGAATTTGTTCGTATCAGATGACAAGCAGCATTTAAGGCATCGCACAAGTGAGATATTGAATCTTATATGCACGTAAAAGGCAGTCATATTTGTTATGGTGTGGGGAATGTTTTCAAGCGGTGTAGTCTGTGCGCTACACTGTTTACGCGGCAAAGTAGACGCAGCGGTGTAAAAAAATTTGCTTCAGAAACATGGGATCCCCTTTGTCCCAAAATCGGGAGTACGTGAGCAGGTTAATACTCCATGCCAGACAGCAAAGACGATGAAGCAACTCTTGAAAAGCGAAAATATAGATATGATAACCTGAGCTGTGTAAGGACCTGATTTAAAAGAGATATTTTTATTTTTGGTGAGCCTATCTGCCGACTGTTTGGAAGGAATAGCCATCACACGTATGATTTAGTTTACAATTAAGCTAGGTTAAGAACTATAATAAAAGAGTTAAAATATATAAAAAAACAACAACAATAACCAATATCACTCGAAAACAAACCAAAAAACAAAGAATGAAACCAAGAAACAGATAAAAAGAAAATGGAAAAAAATGACGCTCAGACGCCGGAGGAAGACCCTCATTTCCCATCGGATTTGAGGGAAACAACCAACGCTCATAGAACTATAAGCTTTGTAGGAGGGCTAGCTCATCTAGAAACTCTACTGTGCCACACTCAAGTGTGTACGAATCTGTCTTGAGTACGAGGGACATGCGGTAGCGTTTTTTAAGGCACTCATCTCGCGACTGCTTGCATTGGTATAGTCGCCAAATTTACGGAATATCTCAAAAAGTTTTTATTCGATAAATAGACCAAATACTTTGAAAACGAAAAGAAGCCAGAACCCACTCAAAACCACAAAAAACAGCAACTAAGGCTAAAAGCAACAAAAAATAAAACAAAAAACATGGGAGGCACGCGCGCTTCGAGGCCGGACCATGCCCTCTCCTCCCTCAAAATGCCACATACATGGAGTAGGTCAGACTCCTCCAAAAACTCAAGTACTCCACAATCATAGGTGCACAAACCTGTCCTGAGTACAAAGAACAAGTGATCATCCTCCTCCCCCCTTCACTTCGTCTCGACACCTGGACAGATAGCGTGGGGAAACTTCTAGACGGGAACTTTCGGTAACAATGAGAGGGCTAGTCTGGTGGACCAAGCGTGCACGAGTCATAGGTTATGGAAAACATCCTGAAACCGTCGACGCATTAGGGGGTCCGAGAGAAATGTCGCGGCGAAATGAAACGTAACTTATATTCTCGTTAGCCGTCTCGTAGCTTATTTGCAACGCAGACCGAAGTGTCGCCGAAAGCTCCCGTCGACCCCACCCACTCAGAAGGTAGGGTGATCTCCCCGCTTGTGTGGTTGATGTAGGTAGGCAACCCCTGCTAGGCACGAAAGTATTATTAGGCTGCACTAATCACAACATGTTTTTGTAGATGCTAAAATTATAAGAGAAAAATAAAATTTAAAATATACAAAGAATATAAAAGGAAAAAATAAGAATAAATTACAATAAACCGAATTAAGGCAATATTAATAAGGAAGAAATAAACTCCAGTTGGTCAGGATAAGTATAGATATTGTTTAACCCACCAACGATGGGTGAGTATTCTCGTTTTACACTTGAACACCTTCAGTGTTCTTAACCTGAAAAGAAAGAGATACCTACCTATTAAGTAAAAATTGGTTCCTTAAGAGCAGTAAAAGTTAAAATAATTCTCTTTTATAAACTTACGGCCTCCGAGATGGAGTTAAATTAATTTAGTTGAGCGATACCGTTCAAATAGAATAACATAAATCTATCTAATGCCTCCATTCACCTTCAGTGAATGAAGTTGATAATCAAAAAACATTTATCTATTATGAGTCATTAATAAAGATAATTCTACAGAGCTTTTGTATGCTGGGTAAGATACTGTATCTTGAAGACGATATTGGGCTTAGAACACTGCCATAAGTGGGTCGTCTAGCATAAGCAAATTTGGTGCTCATTAGAAGCCAGCTCTGATTGTGTTAGCAGACAAAAAGGTTCTTCAAAGTTCCGGAATCTAATGGACAGTCTGCGCTGCAAGCCAAGGATATTAGACGCTCAGTCGACAAAGCCAAGTAACCCGTTATCGTACAAAATATTTGAATAAAGAAACATAAATCTTTTAATTAAATTTATTAATAATCATATTTTTTGTAACAACTGACCATACTAACCCAGTGAAATACTTTTATTCTTAACTATAATCTTGTCATCATTTAATATTTTTTATATGTACCTGTGTAGGAGAAAACCGAACCGAAAATTCTATATTTTTCATTGATACTAATTAATTTACTGTATACGAGTATTTGTTGTATAAACTTTTTGTGTATGACATTTTTCTTAGTCAGGGTACCTTGAGTCCATTAGCTAGCTCGTAGTTTTGTGTTGTTTTACTATCACATTAATAAAAGTGAAACAGCAAGTGTTTCAAGCTATCCCCGAATAAATAATAATTAAATAATAATACGAGTAGCTACCTGTGTGAGTTATCGATTTAAAATAAACAAAACGGCAAAGATAAAAGAAGGGTTGACGTGATTGAACAATTTCCCTAGGAACTTCCACGTGTAGGAAGTTTAAGAAATTGGGTGAAAAACAGCCTGGGTAGAGTAATCACTCTCCGGCTTGCGAAAAGCAAGCAAGGTAGCCATTCGCCAGGAATCTAGGAGGATAACCTCCGTCCAGATCTTTGCTACTCCAGGTGTCAAAAAATGGTGTCCAGGATATCAGAAAGATGAGGGGCAGTATCTGCTTACGAAATGAGGTCAGAACGCAGCTCACTTAGTGTAAACAGCTAGTTGAAGGGGTCCACACCTTTGGAGGCAAAGTTCAGTCGGCTTTCTTCGCGAGCCCACGACGTGCTGTAAAACGTGGGGTAGCGATATCCCGGTATTAAATGCGAAGAAAGCAGTCACAAAGGACAACGCCACGGCGTGCAATTCGAGATAGCAATCTCGTGTTCATCGAGGGAGGGGGGGGGGAGGTCCTGCGAAAGTTTGTCCCGAGAGTCCTTTTGACGCGTTTCCAGATCTCTGCAAGAGGGTTATTTCAGTAAATTTAACAAACCGATCTCCAGCTCTCCAACCAGGTCCGGCAGTTCTTGGACCCTAGAATTAATTGTGTACTCCCCGCAGAGGGGCTGCCAACCATTTTAATACTCGAAAATGAAAAAGGGTCTCAATATGCCCTCTGCTGCTTCCTTCATGAGCGGTTGATTCTGCCACTGTTTCTGTCGTTTCGGCGGCTCTTGGGAAAGTAAAGTTAGAGTCACTGAAATCCAAGATAGTTTGTCGCCGAGGAGCTAATCCGAAGAAAGACATAAGGGAGAAGTTCACTTATTTCTGAGAGGAGGAAACCTTGTCTCCGCTAGAAGACTTTTGGAGATGTTCCTAAGAAAGACTAGTGAGCCACCTCGTTGTAAGAGGTGGATCTACCCGAGGATCGCTCCAAAAGTAGCAGAGGAGAAACCCTTTTACCAGGTGAGAGTGGTGAAAGGGTAACCATTCTATCAGACAGAAGCGTGCTGTCACGTGGCTCATCCACGCAAATATCAAAATGGGGCTAGGTTTCGCTGTCCACTTATGCTTGTATTTTGCACAATTTGGGAACAACGATAAAACAAAAAACTTGTCACCATATAACAATTAAAGGGTAGGTGCTGGGCTATATCTCTCGTGAAACCGCTCTCTCCTATCTTGTCGCGGATTTTGGGACCAGTTAGGGGTTCCAACTATGTATGCGCCTGCGTGGCAATGCAAGCCGAACAGATGTTACTTAGCGGAAAGTCAGCATCTAAAGGCTGCAGCTCTCAAATGAGCAGGCAAAGGCGGGTGAGACAGACTGGAATTCCTTTAAAGGTTTGTACCTGTCATCGGGAATTTTACTCAGCCTGACAGCCAACGAGGCAGTAAACCCCGCCTCCACAGGCAGTGCAGCCTTATACACCCAAGAAAGGTCATAGGGAAAGGGTTATTGGAGCAAAACTGCACTTAGCCTTAGTCGTACGCCAACACCCAGTACCACACAAGCCTGCTTTCTTGCAACCTACGGAGGCTAAAGGGCGAGGTTTATTTAAGTTCCAAAGTCTCTCTTTTGACGTTGCATGAAGCATCTGGTCAGTTCCTTAAATCTAGATATGAGAAATAAGGGTAGCATAATCTTAGAATAAAAAAAAAGATGCATAAAAAGATAAGGGGGTCAAACTTAAAAAAACCTACGCCGTATTTTTAGTATTAAAAAAAAGTACTAATGGTCTTTTTAGGCATTCTAATCGTCATATAGGGTTGCATTTTAGCGCGGAAAGAACATATTTTTTAGATACTAAGAAGCATTGATGGGGTTAATATTGAAATTAAAATATTTTCGCCTTACCTTTTCCCAATGTGACCAGAAACCATGAATTTCACACACTGGCAACATTAAACTCAAACTTAATTCACTGATTAGCAACCCTGGGTACAAGCACTTAGAACAGCGCTGATTTCGATTGTAGCGGCAAAACTCGTTTGTCAAGCGTTCGTGATGATGGTGTCGTGTGCTTTTTGCGTATTTAGTTTTGCTAGGCTTTCAAAATGTGGACTAATTCTTCCTGAGGTGTGAGTGAAGCAACCCATAGCATGGCTAGATAACAGCTTCCAGTAACCAAACGCCGTGTTTTTAATAGTAAAAAACAGTACTAGTGGTGTTTTTAGGCATTTCAGTCATCATTTACGGCTTCGTTAGTATCACTGCAAATAGAGCCGTACTCAGGTCTTAAAACAGTTAGCGCATATTTTGGGCTGATTCGATTTAACATGTCAGCAAGTGGATTCGTATAGCGGAAGCGGTGATTATGATAACTTCCTCATGAACGACATGGAGTCTTTGACGTGGTAGCCTCTCTTGGCATGCTCAACCTCCACCTTCCGCTGTTTAGCCAGCTCTTCAGTGATCTTCTTTTAAGAAGTAAACTGGCTACTTAGTACTCGTAAATACTACACATTTTACGAAGTTCATAGTAGAGCGCGGTATTACCTGTAGAAGCGAGCGATTGAATGTCCGAAGAAGTCTGCTAGGTCAATCTGCACACGCACGAAGTTAGAGTTACAAGTGTGCAAAGAAACCCCAAATGTCTTAGGAGATTTCTATTAGATTGTATACCTATTTACATACATACGAATTGTCACAATCACTTTACCACAATGCCCTAAACCGATAAGTTACCTACAATTTAGTGTAACATATTTTTAAAAATATCGACGCTTGTAGATTTATATCATGTCCAACCATTTCTGAGAGAACTTGCCCCATTTGGCGCATTTGTACACATATGCAATAGTGGTTCCTTCAAGTTAATTGAAACCACGTATGCGCTTCAAGGAGAGACGATGGCGTGCTTTGAAATATATCTGAACCTAAACCTCGCTCGACGAGATTCACCCACGGTAAAATTGTTCGTGCATTTGTAAAGCTTATAGACATATGACTTCTCTCTAAGGACGGTCTTACACTATACTCACCACCAAGGAAACGTACGGTGTGCAAAACGGCCAGACGTTCGAGGAATAGTACTCAGGGAGACGGTATTGAGAGTGACGGAGATAAACTCACGGCATCATCAACCGACCTATACTCCTCGACTAGGATAGAAAAATCAGTCAACTACTTAAATGCGGGCCATCGTATCCGCTCCAAGTACTGCTGATGTGGTTTCTTAGGCGATATCGGAAAATAAAAAGATATTTGGATGGGTAAGTGATGTATGTCGTCGATCTCCCTCCTTCCCCCTAAATTAGGCTCTCGGCCCGGAGAGCATGCGAAAGTATGAAAATTAACCAGTTCTCGGACAATGATGCGCGAATTTATCCACATTTAGGACACCATTCTTCAGCTCTTCGATCAGGTTGGCAAGAACCTGGCCCTTGAGGTTGATCGCGTAGTCAGCCCATTGCGGTGCCTACTGTTCAAATCCAGGAGGACTAGAAAGGACCTCGGTACTCGTACCACGACGCGGCCGCAGTCCGCCGCATCGAGGTCAGATGACGGTGTAATATACGGTGAAATAAAATTATATATTCTAGCTAGGTTTACAACAAGGACAAAAAGGAGTAACAACAAGGAAAGAAGGTACCCTAGGAGACCTCACGGTCCATTCAAGGAGGGTACTTTTGGACTAGCAATCGAGCGGGCACATGGCTGCTCAATTGTTTTGCGTCCCCAAACGGCCACTTTTCAAGACCTTGTCTAGTCTTGACTTGGACTGGTCAACAGATTCACTGTTGACAACTTCCACTGGAAGTGCGTTCCACTTACTGCAGATAAAAAAATTTCCACACAGATTGCGGTTGTAACGCTTCAGTTCAAGTTTGAAGCCGCGATTGCGCGTTCTGTTCTCACTCAGTGTGAAAATATCCCAGTAGTCAACATTGTCGAACCCTCAAAGTATCTTGACAACTTCGATGAGCTGACCACGCAGTCTACGGGTTTCCAGCGAGAACAGATCTAATTCCCTTAGTCTATCCTCATAACTTTTATGTCGGATAGACGGAATCAGCTTGGTTGCCCTGGCTTGTACGCGTTTCAATCTCGCGATGTCCTTTCGCAATAAAGGACTCCAAAATTGTACGGCATACTCCAGGTGCGGTCGGACAAGTGAGTTGTACAAACACAGTACAATCTCCTGGTTCCGATAACAAAACTGGCGCTTAATATAGCCTAGCATCCTTTGGGCCTTTTTCTCCACCTCAATGCACTGTTTCGAGAACTTGAGGTCATTAGTGATTGTTACACCCAAGTCCTTCTCAGTGTTGGTGGATTCCATAGCAGTGCCCTTAAGGATATACTTAGATTTGGGGTTTATGTGGCCGATATGCATCACTTTGCATTCCCCCACGTTATAAGGCATTTTCCACGTGTCCGACCACTCCCTAATCTTCCCAAGATCTTCCTGCAGGCGGGCAGTATTTCCATCCTTTGCAACGTTCATACTAAGCTTGGTATCGTCGGCAAATTTGGAAATCTTGGCAACCATGTCACCGTCCATGTCGTTGACGTAGATGATGAATAGTAGTGGTCCCAGGAAAGAACCTTGAGGCATCCCGCTAGTAACGGGCACCCACTCAGAAGCCTGCTCATTCACCACTAACCGTTGCCGTCTGCCACTTAGCCAGTTCTCGATCCAGCCGGCTATCTTTCCGTCTATGCCCAGCGCTCGCACTTTCCGGAGAAGGCGGCGGTGTGGTACCTTATCAAAGGCTTTCTGAAAGTCTAAGTACACCACATCCACTGCCTTGTCCCGATCGTGCTCACTGAAAACGAAGTGGAATAATTCCACAAGGTTTGTCAGACATGACCGTTGCTTTCGGAAGCCGTGCTGGAAACTCTTCAGTAGCAGGTTTGACTCTAAATACTACGTCATTTTGTCCACCATTATGCTTTTTATGAGTTTACCGACTATCGAAGTCAGACTGATAGGTCGGTAGTTCGACGGTTGGTTACGGTCTCCTTTCTTGAAGATAGGAGTCACCTCCGCCTCACGCCAGTCTCTAGGAACGCATTCGGTCCGGATTGACATGTTGAAGATCTCGCTTAGGTGTCGTGACACTTGATCGCGCACTTCTTTTAACACTTTAGGTAGAAACCCATCCGGGCCAGGTGACTTATTCGTCATTAGGTCAGTGATCTTCTTTTTGATTTCTCCTTCGGTGAAGTCCATATCCTCCAGCTTTTTCCCCGAGTAGGAATCCGTCGGCTGGGGGATGGGACCACACTCTTCAGTAAACACTGAAGAGAAGTAGTCGTTGAGGAGGTTAAAATTTTCTGCAGCTGAATGCTTTAATGTCCCCTCCTCATTTCTCAAAGGGCCAATCGTTCGACGGATTGGTTTACGTCTGTTTACATATCCAAAGAACTCCTTAGGATTCTCTTTACAGAGTCTCGCCACTCGGAGTTCCTCATACCGCTTAGCCACCCTTATGCGGGACTTCACTCTCCTGGCTAGCCTCCGGTATTCGTCAGAGTCACCCGAGATCTTCGATTGCCGGTACACATTTCTCTTCTCCCTAAGCAGTTGGCCGATTTCTCGATTAAACCACTTTGGTTGAACAGAAGACCGACGGGGGCATTTCAGAGGGATGAAACGCGATTGAAGACTCATGAATGTGTTTTTGAAACTATTCCACGAGTCTTCAAAAGCCTCGCATACTTCTAGCCTCACGTCAGTCAGGGTAGCACGAAGGCTTGCAAAGTCTGCTCTTCTCAAGTCAAGTTTCCTTGATTGACTGGCAACAGACCTTACCTTCGAGATATTGACGCTAAATCTAACTAGCTGGTGATCGCTGGCACCGAGCTCTTCGCCTACAGAGAGATCCTCAACGATATCATCCTCAGAGGTGAAGACCAAGTCGAGGATATTGTCTCCTCTCGTCGGTTCTCTGACCAATTGAGTGAGAAACTCGTTGTTGGCGAACTCCAAGAGTAGCGCGCTCTCGCCACAGGCTGCTCTGGTTTCCCAGTCAACTTGGCTGTTAAAATCGCCCATAACGATGCACACTCTGCCTTGAACCAGCTCACCCAGCAGCTGGTACAGTTCCCTGTCCTTCTCAACGGGTTGGGAAGGGGGTCTGTAAAGCAGCAGGTCAACGCCTAGGAGCTCGTGGTCGGATATAACGTTGGAGTTCGTAGATTCGATTGTATCCTTGACAGACAACATTACACCGCCACCCTCTCTGTCTGTCCTATCTTTGTGGAAGAGTTGGTAGCCAAGAGAGATAATAATACAATCGAGGGAACAAAGACATGTCGGGTGCAAATCTCGCATCTACCTGTTTCTCCCCTTCATACGTTAGTGGGGTGCAAATCCTTATACTTCGGGCGGGTAGATACGGGGCACGCGCCCATAATCTTCTTTTGAAGGCAACTAGCTATGGGGGAAGGGGACAGGAAGAGACGATCCTCCGCAGCTCCATCCAGTAATCTTGGAGTTCACGGAAATTTCAGTGAAGTAAAATGCACACCACGTCTAGCTTGAAAAGATGCAGGACCTTTATTCGATTTAAAAACTCATAACGGAATAGCCGTAGCTTCCTGATAAGAAACTCCGTAGTTTATGCCGTAGATTGCACTATTGTCTTTCAAAGCTTATATTAGGCGGCATGGCTCGTCGTATAGGCCTTCCTTTCCCTCTAACTAGAAATCTTTGGTGGCTAGGTGGATTTAGGGCTTGGGCTACGTCGTCATTTAGAGGATCTCAGAACTTCCTTGCTGCTCACCTTCTTTCTGCTGCAAATTTAGGAAGCATCGGAGAAGATTTCACGACCACCTTCTAGGGATTTGCCTCCTTTGAGACTTATCTATGATGGCGGGTGGCGGTATCGCTGCGTATTTTTAACCAGAGCAGAGCTCGAGCCCGCTGTGCCACCAACTTTAGTAGAGTGGCACCCGGGGAATTTAGACCCCGCAGAGGTGGCCGCTTGGGTGAGGGAGCTACGAAGTTTGTAAGCCAGGAGAGAGTAGGAAGGAAAGGCTCTTTCTTAGCTTGAGAGGTGTAGAAGACCCAAGGCTCACAGGGCGCGACATGATCAATTCCGTGGCCTCTTCGATCTGCAGACTGAACACCCAGATTCTCCCCCTTGAAAAAAATACATGTCACATTGCTTCGGAGAAGCAAGATGTGGCTCACCGGAATTCAAGCACCTGGCCATAAACAATACAGATTTATCAAGTAAGGCCTCTGAGTAGTTTGCCCAGATTTCAGTTTGACCCGATTAGCACGTCTGTAAAATCTATTAATGGTCGGAGTTGTGGCAATGGTAATATCTCCACGACCAAGGCACGAATGCCTTAAGCGTTAGCGATACAATTTAAAATAAAAGATTAAAGTCACCCATCTGGCAATTGCCACTAAGGGAATAAGTCACGATACTAATTATTCATAACATAGTAGTAGGCTACATTAAAAAACATACACAAACCAAAATACGAAAGTAAATCACAAAAAAAAGAACCAACCAACAAATGTAAGACGGAAGTAAGTTACGACGTCAAGGATAAGCCCGCCTCCACCGGCGCCTCAGCATGTGGCCAACACCAAAGAGAGTCAAATAAAATGGAAGAGGCCAACCTCCTCCAAGAAGTCAAAGAGTCCACAAGTCTGTATGAACAAATCTGACACGAGTACAAGGGACAAGCCGTAGCGAGTCGGCAGGGCTCCAACAAGATCACGATAAGAAGGTCTGATAAGGGGGGCATGGTCCGATGTGCAGCGCAACCCTTTGCCTCTCTATAAGGGTTTCTCCCATTAAACCACACACACCAGTGCCGGTATTTTCTTGGCTAACTGTTGGCCACCTTCTTCGCAGCTACCTGCGAAAGATAAAAATGGACTGCCGGTGTTACAGAAGCGGATTCGTTTGAGGACTACTCCAAGATAAGAAATAAGGAGAAGACCTCCACCTGTAGGCAGAAGAGAGGGGAAGGCACATTCTCTGATAAAAAAAAGAAAGATCAGGGGAGAGGGACCTTCCTCTTTAGAAGTGAAGTTGTTCAAGAGCTGCCAAGATGTGATAGAGAGGAAACACTTTTACCAATGGGAAGTGGTGAGAGCCGCCGCCTTCCAACTGTTAGAGCCAGGGCCGATTTAAAGAGCTGCGGGGCCCTTAGCACAAGTAAAAGCGGGGCCCCCACCCGTATATGTATATGTACGTATATACTTATAAATATATATATATATATATATATATATATATATATATATATATATATATATATATATATTGTATCTCACCCACACCCCCATTTTCCTATGCAGAGAGGGAAAAAATTATCTGAGGAATTTAAAAGAACTGATAGTATGGCTGGGAGGACTCATCGGAAAAAGGAGGGTTTTATTTTGTACACTTTTTATTTCTTTTTAAAGAACAACACCGTCCATACCAGTAGCTTAGCCAGCAAACTATTTATGCTGCCCTGGAGAATCTTGGAACCATTTGCTGAACTGAGTACACACCAACTAGTTACGTGGCTCACATCAAGCACTTACGAGACTTGGCAACAGAAAACCCCTCAATTATCCTTGACGTGTTAATTTCCCTCAGTAACTCTCGCTCAATACTCATTAGAGAGAGATGATTCAATCTTGTTTGACCCATACTGACTCTTACTTCGGATTTGGACCGCGGGCCGCCAGTTGAGTAACCCTGGACTATACAGTGTACTACTAATACCAGACTTATTGTACTATGTCCTATGCCCTAGTGAAGTTTTCTATATTTTTCTTATATATAGTAATATCATATATAATAATAATATAATTGAAGGGATTTTCTTTTAGTATTTGAATTATAATTTCATCTTAGTTTGGTTATGACTTATGTTTTTTTAATCAAAGTTATCATCATCACTTCACTATTTTTATAATTTAAGAACGGGATTTTTTAGAGTATTTAAATAATAATTTCATTTTAGTTTGGCCATGACTTAAGTATATTTTAAATTTTTATCAAAGTAATTTATAAGAATTTCTTTAGAGTTTGAAAAAAACAAAATAGTTTAGTTCAGAAAAAATAAATATGATTATCCAAAGTTTTATAATGTTTTAAAAGGAAATGAAATACAATTGGTGAAGTTCAGAAAATTTATTCAAATTTAAGTAAGGCTGCTTTTTTATTTTATCTATAACTATATTTTAGCAACGTGATTTTTTGAAAGGGGGAAAATTTAGTTTAGAGTTCATTTTTAAAATTATTATAATTGGCGAAGTTCAGAAAATTTATAAAAATTTAACTATGGCTGTTTTTTTTTAGATTTTAAATTTTAAACTTAGTAGCGAAGGGCAAACTCCCCCATAGAGGGGAGTTGCGAAGCCATTGCCTTGTTTCTAATAATTCTTTTATAATATCAAAAAACAAAATGGTGAAGTTCAGAAATAAATATAAGTATCGAAATTTTGTGACTTTTTTAAAACTCAAAGAATTACAAATGGTGAAGTTCAGAAAATTTATTTTTATATATTTTCTATAACTCTATATTTTAGCAAGGTGATATTTTGAAACGGGGGAAATTTAGTTTATGGTTCCTTTTTAAAATTATTATAATTGGCGAAGTTTATAAATATTTCTAAAAATTTAACCATGGCTGTTTTTTTTTAGATTTTAAATTTTAATTCTAGTAGCGAAACGCAAGCTCCTCTGTAGGGGAAGGGGGGGGGGGCGAAGCCATTGCCTGGTATCATATATAATAATAATATATAAAATCAGTAAAATGAATAATTATTTTGTCTCGGCCTTCTGTGCCTAAGGGCAAAAACTTAATTATTACCAATATTTTACATCCCCGCGGAGCCCGTAGCATGTGTTACATGTGCTACTAGGCTAAACCGGCACTGGTTAGAGCTATGTTGTTATCTTTGTTTTAGACAACACCAACATGGAATTTGGGCGGAGTTTTGCTGTATGGAACGTAATCTGATTTTTTTGTAAATAACCAACGCAATTTTTTTTTTTAATATTTGACTACGGAGAAAAGAAGTGGATTGGTAGGCTATATCCCGCGTCTAGCAGCTGTTGCTTATCCCTCTCCGGTTTTCGGACTTTTCGGGTCTCCAACCCTGGGTGCGTTGATATGTGGCATTCGCGCCCATGCAGTGACTCGCATCGATCAGAAGTTGCCGAATGGATGGTCGTTTCCCAAAGGCCGCTGCTCTCAAATGACCAGCCAAAACGAATGAACACATTACTAGGTCGTACTAATCATCCATAAAACGTCCATATCTGAAGAGCAGTCATGTAGCATATCCAGAGACGGGATCCCAAGAGTTTTAGTTGGCCTTTTCAACAAAGCAGTAAATCCGAACCCATTATAAACAGTGCAGCCTTAAAATACCCGAAAATGGACGCAGTGAAACGGTCAACGCACAACGCCCAGGGAAGGGGTTATTGGAGTTCAAAAAATCATCATATTTATCTATCCCAGAACCCCAGAACCCTTAAGGCTTGGTTTCTTGCAACTTGTAGGTGTAAAAGTGCGTTATTTAGAGAAGTTCCAAAGCCCCCCTTCTGACACGGCATGAACTAGTCGGTCTGGTCCTTAAAACTAGATAAATGAATTACTGATGGGATACTCTTAGAAGAAAAGGTGCATAGGGAGAAAAGAATAACGCACTAGCTTTCCCAGGCACTGTAAAAGAGTTTAATTTTACCCAGTGATTCATGCCTTTCATATTGACACTCAGACCAGAGAAACGTGACACGTCTCCTGGTGCCAGGTGTAACATTCTACATAGGGCAGCCCCTACCATCGCAAGGCCTTAATCCTAGAGAGAGAAAGTAACGAGAGAGTGCACTTAGAAAAAAAGTGGGAAAATAGAGGGAAAGGAGGAAAGAACTAGTATCCGCAGGTCCTAAAAAAAGAGTACGAGTCAACCCAGTGAGCGAGGACTTCCTTATTGTCACTCGGACTGAGAGGACGTGTCACTTCTCAAGGTACCAGTTGTAACTCTACACACGGTACCCCCTGCGTGGATAGGCTATGGAATAAAGAAGAATAGAGACGTTCAGTTCCACTAAGGAGTAGGGTGTGTAAGAGGGGATCATATAAAGCCGCAGGGAAGTTACATAACTTGGGGGCATTAGGACTAGGACGGGAGGTGGTGCCAGAGAGTGCTTAATCAAGCTTTATAAAATCTAATGGTATATTTATCACTTATTTAGTACATCATTTAATAATGGAATAGACAATAATTGTAAATTAAACCGGAAACGTGGGCTGCAACTCTAGGTAGAGTTAATTTCATGGTGCCCCACATCAGACAACAATTTTAATTTTGTTACCATATATCTATACACAACACTGCCATAGATACAAACATTGTGTTAACTCACGCTACTTAGGTAGACTACGGAGCCTAACTGAAAAGAGCTTAGGTACAGCTCAGCGCCGCCAGTTCAGCACTGCAGTTTCAGCGCAGCCAGTTCAGCGCCTTGCCGATTAGCGCTTGTCGTTTTAGCACCAAGACATTTCAACGCCAAGTCATTTCAGCGCTTGTTATTTCATCACAAATATATGGCTGTAACATTTTAGAGCTGATATAATTATTAAGTTTTTTATTATCCGGAATGCTGGACTTCAAAAAACAACCCTTATATAACCTCGTTTATTTTTTATAAAATACATATTAGACTTGTTTGTATATGTTTAGGTACGAGTAAGTAACACACTTGAGAGTTACAACTATCAAAGAAAATATCACCACAAAAATACCAATTTTAAAAAAAGGTTTGGGAAAGTAATAATATTTAGCAAAAAATTTGAATTACTAATAGTAATACTTCAGATTTGGGGCGCACGGTAGGTGGCGCTGTTAGTAGGCTACAAATTTGGGCTGCAACATATCTCTTATGACGTCAGACGGTAGCTTCAGATGTGACCAATCACGGCGTTATATTAATTTGTTGTTTTGGGGATTTGTAACTTTTAATCTGTATTATTTACTAAATATCTGCGCCTCTGCTCGTTTATATTTTTTGGTAAGATTTCTTGATGTCTTTTATTGTTTGTTTTTTTGTTTTCGTATTTTTTGTTTCTCAGTGAATGATAACAGCTTCTTACTGGCAACGTCGTAGCTATAAATAGAACCCGCTTAGCATTTGTTTCTGTTTCGTTATGGCTTCTTCGTTATTCAAATTTAGGTATATTTGCACGACCGCGAAAAACTTTCATATTATTTAGAGGCGCATAAACTAATCAAAAAACCTATAAAAGTAAGTATTGTTTGTCATTAGGTTAGGTTTTTCTGCCAGTAAAAAGCTGTTGGGGGATGGGGGGAAATACAGTAAATTCAAGGGGACTGCTCGTGGGGGAGATATCACTGCGGGAAGACCACCCTGCGATGATCCTGAGTTTCATTGGGGGGAGGTCTGGACGGCGCAGCCAACCAGTATATACTCGTATTCAAAAAAATATAACGTCATAATTGTTCATATCTGACGCTACCGTCTGACGTCATAAGACATATATTGCAGCCTATAAACAGCGCCACCTATCGTGTACCTCAAAACTGAAGTGTTACCCTACTAAATAAGATAAACAAAATATTAAAAAAATTCAATACTATTTACATATGGTCCATATTTAACTTGTATTTTTGTGTACAAATCACTAACCTTTTTAAAAATATACCCCTTTGTATGCAGATCATCTGCAATGAAAATCTATTTATTCTTGATTTTTAATGCACTCTAAAAAAGTGCCTTAGAATTTAAAATATTTCGTAGACAAATTTTGCATAGCTTAAGGTGAATAGCGCCTCTAAATGACTAAAGTTTAAAAAATTGTAAAAATCATTAACATATTCAATCATATACATACGAGGGGCGGTCAATAAGTTTTGCGAATCGTTAGGGCAAAACAGAGGAAGGGGAATGGCTGTTTGTGGGGGTGTTAAGACAAGTTATGACAAGTCAGGCCCTGCAGCCGCACGAACCTCCATCGTCTATTTAAGAAGCATTAGCTGATCGCAGATCGTCAGTCACAATTTTTTCAACAATGGAAAGGTTTAGCACCGCGCAGTGATCAAATTTTTGACCAAGGAAGGCAAGAATGCAAAAGAGATTCATGAACGCGTGGTTGCAGTGTACACCGACACCGCCCCTTCATATGCAACCATTGCTCGCTGGAATAGGGAGTTCCGCCATAGTCGTGAGTCCCTTAAAGATGACCCCCGTCCAGGACGCCCATCAGACGTGACCAACGAGGACAATGTGGCCCGTGTGGAGAGGATGATCCTCGAAAATCGACGGGTGAAGGTCGAAGAACTCGAGCTAGAACTTGGAATATCACATATGAGTGTTATCAACATCATCCACTACTTCAACGTCGTCAAAGTCCACACGGCTAGAGTTGCACAAGTTGCCGTGCGCGAGTGCGGATTCGAGGGACTCAACCATCCCCCCTACAGTCCAGATCTGGCCCCTAGCGACTACTTTTTATTCCACCAGCGCAAGGCTGCACTGCGTTGACGCCGGTTTAAGGACGATGAAGATGTCCAGTTCGCCGTCCAGGAGTGGATTGAACAGCAGTCGGGAGATTTCTGGTTGTCGGGAATTCGAAGCCTCAGGGACAAGTGGCGCAAGTGCATTGAAGTCGAGGGTAGTTATCTTGAAAAATAAGAAAACACTTTTCCTCATATCTCGTTTCTTTATATCCGAATTGCAAAACTTATTGACCGCCCATTGTATGTAGAATGAATTAAAAGGCACTAAATTTTGAATAGGTTAGTTCATTAAATTATGAGAAATTGCTCGCAAATATTCGACTTCATTTCTTTCTTCCTACTGCAAGATACTTAATTCTTAAAATTCTATCTTCTGTTTTTTTCTGTATGTTGACAATTTCACTGCAGGTTTATGCCCAGTTGCAAGCTTTTCCATATACTCGTCTCGTCCTTTTTGAATTTTGCGGAGAGCCTGGATGAACTTCCATATAGTTGGTTTATTCATTCCTAATTCGCATCTTAATCTATTTGCCGCTTCAGCGTGATTGTTTGTTCTGTCTTCCCTGTTGTCGTGGTATGACATTACATTACATCAATACCATATTATATCTATGGGGGAGGGACCAATAACTTAAACTTGAGCCGACAAGGAACGGAACGACACGAGTTTCGACGCGCGAAACAACGAGATAAAAGTGCAACGAGGTCAGGTAAAATTTGGGCAATGGCAAAGCTCAAGGTTATTTAAAGAGGCATGTACAAAAATATAAATTTTTTTTACATAAAAATGAGAGAATTGATTGGCAAAATTACATCGGAGAATTAATAGACAAAATTACATCGGTAAACGAGGAGGGGAATTGCAGAGTTATGCATCAGACTATGAAATTAAAAATTAATGTATTACAGGAGCACACTATTCAAATGGGGAGGATTAACTCAATTGGGTTACTGAAGGGGGAGAGGGGTTGCTTTACGGAGGATTCCGGATGAGACGTAAGGGTAAGGCTTCACGGATGTCTTCTGCAGGCAATAAACGTGAGGTGAAGGCGCTCGGAGCTTCTGAGAGGGAAGTTAACGGGATTACTGTTCTCCAAAGGGGGAGGGGGGTAACGTCTAGTCCAGGGGGAGAGTATTTCGTCCACCCGAAAACGAGGGGTGAACGAGGAGGGATTCGACAGTTGATGAGTGAAGTCGGAAAAATCGCTCGGCTGCGATCGTTAAATGGAATTACCTCACTGGCTGGTGCTAATTCCAACACACAAATAGTTCAGCCATCACTTTGCTTTGTTGTTAGCACCTGATTTGGAACTAAGGGAATCTTCTTGGGTCCGGGCGAGACTTCTCAACTCTGTGTCTGTCTCATGGGAGACGAGCATTATATATGTCCGAGGCTCTCCCCGCGGGGGTGAGTGGGAAACAGCTCTACTCTTGAATGGCCTCGAATCTTATTGCCGAGGTGATTCTGACCCGTGTAAAGGTGGTCTGTGGTGGACGCGGTTCGAGGCTACCACTTGTGGAAGGGGAAGGGGAGGGGGGTAGGCTTACCAATTTAAGCCTAACAGAACCTTCTCCAGCACATGGAACTTCCGTGCTGTTAAAGAAATTCCATGTGGAATTCCCCCACACCTGTCAAGAGTCCGATGATGGACATTCCACAGTTCCGGAGAAAATAATGTTCTTCTTCGACCATTTCTTCTTCTATTAGGGCGACCAATGTAATTATCCTCAAACCTATTCCGGAGTCTGGATAACTCGTCAAGTAAAGCAGCTCCTAAAGCATCCACATAGCCATCTAAATTTTCTATTGGCACAAAGGCCAGACCAGTGAACATTTGAGCGTGTAAAGCAAATTCAGGATTATTACTTACTGAAATTTTGGGCCAAGTAGAAAAGGCATTCTCACACTCCTACAGTCAGGAAAGATTCCTTCATAGTCAAAATGGCCACTTGCTCAAAATCACAATTGATTGCACTTGGTTCTGCATTTGAAACAATGTCTTTTATAATATTGAACATTCTTCTGTAAGTTTCGCACTGTTTATTTTGTAAGAGCATGTATAGTATCGGATGAACACTTCCATGATTTTTCAACATTAAGATGTAAACTTAATAAAATAGATTTTGGGCACAAAAATTCCATCAACATAACAAGTATTTGAAGTCGCTAGATGTTCCAACCAGGTCTCTATAATAACTCCCACCCTTTTTATCAATCTCTCCCCGCTTTAAAAGGACATCAAAATCAATAAAAAAATATATCCTGTTCTTAAAATATAGATTTATAGATAAATAAGACGTTGGATCTGTTTCTGTGGTCACAACGTTGTTCGGTCATAACTAACGCTCAGTCAAGCGTGAGCGTAATCTGCCGAGCATGCACGGTGAAACGTTTACTCATTTTAAGTATATTATATGATATGGAAAATGGGCACCTTTCCTGGAATCTGCCATAAATCTAATAATATATATATATATATATATATATATATATATATATATATATATATATATATATATATATATATATAGAGAGAGAGAGAGAGAGAGAGAGAGAGAGAGAGAGAGAGAGAGAGTGTGTTACAAGGAGTTGCAAGGAGTTGCAAGGAAAGAAGGTACCCTAGGAGACCTTACGGTCCATTCAAAGAGGGTACCTTGGGACTAGCAATCGAGCGGGCACATGGCTGCTCAATTGTTTTGCGTCCCTAAACGGCCACTTTTCAAGACTTTGTCTAGTCTTGACTTGAACTGGTCAACAGATTCACTGTTGACAACTTCCACTGGAAGTGCGTTCCACTTACCGCAGATACTGTAGGTGAAAAAGTTTCCACACAGATTGCGGTTGTAACGCTTCAGTTCAAGTTTGAAGCCGTGATTGCGCGTTCTGTTCTCACTCAGTGTGAAAATATCCCGGTAGTCAACATTGTCGAACCCTCGAAGTATTTTGAAAACTTCGATGAGCTGACCACGCAGTCTACGGGTTTCCAACGAGAACAGATCTAATTCCCTTAGTCTATCCTCATAACTTTTATGTCGGATAGAGGGAATCAGTTTGGTTGCCCTGGCTTGTACGCGTTCCAACCTTGCGATGTCCTTTCGAAACGAAGGACTCCAAAATTGTACGGCATACTCCAGGTGCGCCTGAACTAGGGAGTTGTACAGACAAAGTACTATCTCCCTGTTACGGTATCCAAACTGGCGCTTTATGTAGCCTAACATCCTTTGGGCTTTCTTCTCTGCCTCGATGCACTGTTTCGAGAACTTGAGGTCGCTAGTGACAGTAACACCCAAGTCCTTCTCAGTGTCACTCGATTCGAGAGCAGTGCCCTTAAGGATATAATGAGATTGGGGATTTCTGTGGCCGATATGCATTACTTTGCACTTGTTCACGTTGAACGGCATTTGCCACGTGTCCGACCACTCCCCAATCTTCCCAAGGTCTTCCTGCAGGCGGGCAGTATTTCCATCCTTTGCAACGTTCATACCAAGCTTGGTATCGTCGGCAAATTTGGAAATCTTGGCAACCATGTCACCGTCCATTTCGTTGACGTAGATGATGAATAGTAGTGGTCCCAGGACAGAACCTTGAGGCACTCCGCTAGTAACGGGCACCCACTCAGAAGCCTGTCCATTCACCACCACCCGTTGCCGTCTGCCACTTAGCCAGTTCTCGATCCAGCCGGCTACTTTTCCGTCTATGCCCAGCGCTCGCACTTTCCGGAGAAGGCGGCGGTGTGGTACCTTATCAAAGGCTTTCTGAAAGTCTAAGTAAACCACATCCACCGCCTTGTCCCGATCGTGCTCACTGAACACGAAGTGGAAGAAATCCACAAGGTTCGTCAGGCATGACCGTTGCCTTCGGAAGCCGTGCTGGGAACTCCTCAGTAGCAGGTTTGACTCTAAATACGACGTCACTTTGTCCACCATGATGCTTTCCATGAGTTTACCGACTATCGAAGTCAGACTGATAGGTCGGTAGTTCGACGGTTGGTTACGGTCTCCTTTCTTGAAGATAGGAGTCACCTCCGCCTCACGCCAGTCTCTAGGAACGCATCCGGTCCGGATTGACATGTTAAAGATAGCGCACAGATGTCGTGATACTTCATCGCACACTTCCTTCAACACCTTGGGTAGAAACCCGTCCGGTCCAGGGGACTTATTCGTCTTTAGGTCAGCGATCTTTTTCTTTATTTCTCCTTCGGTGAAGTCCATTGCCTCCAGCTTTTCCCCCGAGTAGGAATCCGTGGGCTGGGGGATGGGACCACACTCTTGAGTAAACACTGAGGAGAAGTAGTCATTGAGAAGGTTAGCATTTTCTGCATCTGACTGAGTTAATGCACCCTCCTCGTCCACTAGGGGCCCAATCCTACGATGGATTGGTTTACGGCTATTTACATAGCCGAAGAACTCCTTGGGATTCTCCTTGCAGAGTCTCGCCACTCGGAGTTCCTCAGTACGCTTAGCCGCCCTTATGCTGGACTTCACTCTCCTGGCTAGCCTCCGGTACTCGTCAAAGGCACCCGAGATCTTCGATCGCCGGTACGCATTTCTCTTCTCCCTAAGCAGTTGGCCGATTTCTCGATTAAACCACTTTGGTTGAACAGAAGACCGACGGAGGCATTTCAGAGGGATGCAACTTGATTGAAGACTCATGAATTTATTTTTGAAATTGTTCCACGAATCCTCAACCTCTTCGCATACCGCTAGTCTTACATCAGTCAGCCCTGCACGAAGGCGTGCATAGTCTGCTCTTCTCAAGTCAAGTTTCCTTGATTGACTGGCAGCAGACCTTACCTTCGGGATCTTGACGGTAAATCTAACTAGCTGGTGATCACTGCCACCGAGCTCTTCGCCTACAGAGACATCCTCAACGATATCATCCTCAGAGGTGAAGACCAAGTCGAGGATATTGTCTCCTCTCGTCGGTTCTCTGACCAATTGAGTGAGGAACTCGTTGTTGGCGAACTCCAGGAGTAGCGCGCTATCGCCACAGGCTGCTCTGGTTTCCCAGTCAACTTGTCTGTTGAAGTCGCCCATAACGATGCACACTCTGCCTTGAACAAGCTCACCCAGCAGCTGGGACAGTTCCCTGTCCTTCTCAACGGGTTGGGAAGGGGGTCTGTAAAGCACCAGGGTCCTGTATCTGACAGGACCTATCTCTAGGTCAACGCCTAGGAGCTCGTGATCGGATATAATGTTGGAGTTCGTAGATTTGATTGTATCCTTGACATACAACATTACACCGCCACCCTCTCTGTCTGGCCTATCTTTGTGGAAGAGTTGGTAGCCTTGAACCGTGAATTCGCCTTCAAAGTCTCGGTTTGACGTTTTTATCCACGATTCTGTTATGGCTACCATTTCGGGTTCTTCCGTCGCTACGAGGCCACGGAGCTCAGGAAACTTGTTCCTGATTGACCTCGCATTGAACAGAAGAACTTTCAGGGAGTCCCCGACTGTAGGACTCCCTATGCTCTTCCGTTTCCTGGCTTCTTTGTTGGTGAGGCACCCCTTTTTGCGACCTCTGAGAAGGTCGTTCCTGGAGTGACACGGGCGTACTGGCGTACGTCCGCCCTCACTCTGGGCCGGATACTCCTTTCGGTCCTCTCTACGACATTCTGGATCATGTTCGACAGAAAGGCCTTTCCTTTAAAGGAAAGATGTACCCCATCCCTTTGGTAGAGATCATTTCTACCATAAAAGGTGCGGTACGGGTCCACAAAGAAGACCCCCTCTGCCGTACACAAATCTGCCAGGCGCCGGTTTAGAGACACATTCATCGAGTGAGCGGTCCGTGTTGGACCTCTCCTCGGGAGCATCCCGACTACCACACGCTTGCGGGTTTTCAGCCCACAGTCGTCCACGGCACCCATGACCGTGTGGAGGATTTTATCTGTAGGGCCTACCCTACCTCCTCTCAGGTACAGGTCGTTTCCACTGACCATCAGAGCAATGACTGAGCTCTCAGAAATCTGTGATTTCTCAGCCTCTACTCTGATGTGGTGGTTACCACATCCTGGCAGGCAGCTTACCTTCACACTAGTGCGAAGGCGGGCCGCTAGCAGGGACTGCAAGCCCCGTGCTTGAGAATCACCAATAAGGGTGACTCTTGCACATTTGTCAGCAGGCGACTTATTTTTTCCTCTCGGAAGCGACTTGCCGCTTTCCTCTTGTATCTCTGCATTTTTCTTTTTTTTCTTCCTCATCTTATTTTTCTTCTCTTCATTTGTTTTCTCTTCTTCCGTTTCTCTTTTCTCTTCTTCCGTTTCTCTTTTCTCTTCTTCTCTTTCCACTTTCCCATGCGCACCAGTAGCGCTCGAATCCTCTACACTGGGGTGAGCTGCATTATGGTCCTTTTTCTTCTTTTTCTTTTTCTTCTTCTCATTGGCTCCGCATGGCAGAAGTGGGACTGCCAATGCAGTTTCACCTCCTTGGGCTGGAGTCACATCGGCGGAACCACCCAAGTCAGTCGGACTTTCGTCTCGAGCTTGAGCCGACTGGGCCTCTAGTTTAGAGGCTAGCTCTAGGATCTTTTCCTCGAGACGCCGAATGTGAAGCGCGTGCTGCGTTTCTAGGGTCTGCAGTTTATTTTCCAGCGCCCTAGATTTTTCTTCAGAGGCTGTGAAGAGATCCTTGAGTTCATTGCAGCATGCCACTGCCTCTCGGATCTCTCCTTTAAGGATGCAATCGGTGCATATACTTCCCGGGTGGCATTTCGAAAAACATCCTTCCGGGAAGTCCACGCACCACTTATCCTTCTGGCATATCGCACATGTATATTTAAGTGCAGCTGGACCTTTTTTCCCTGTCATTTTAAACACTTTCTCTCTTTCAAAACTTTGTGACCAATCAATAGAAAAAAGGGGGTTGGTGAGTTCTCCCCGCGTGAGTCGCTCCCGCCTATTTTCAGAAGGCACGCTCCATGTGCTGCTGTTCGTCCGACCGAGTCGTCAAGCCTCGGCGTGCCGTGGCTCCCAACCAAGCAGCACAGACGGTCCCCGAAGGGGCCATCGATTTGTCACCAGGTGAACAACAACGAAGCACGCCCCTTACTAAACTCCTACTAGTTCCCTTCACAACGGCCAGGATCTCGGAGCAGCGTTCAATGGATATCCCGCCCCACCAAGAGACTCGACCCAAGGCTTTTTATTGGCCTGGCAACCAACCTGGGAACAAAGGGCCGTCACCTCGGACCGATGCTACCAGAGGCACCCGTCAACGGGCACTGGGAACGGTCAATAATTACGCGCCAGGGAAGGGGTTAACGGGTCACTACCCTCATCCCATTCATCGTGCCCCAACGCCTAGGACACCTCTAGTCCTAGTCTCTCGCAACCAGTGAGCGTCGATTGGCGTTGTTTATAGAGGTTCCAAAGCCTCTCTTCTGACACATGAGGTAGCTG